>WTSP01010478.1:19287-31832 GCA_025331215.1 Actenoides lindsayi
TCAACCAGACCCTGCTTGTTAGTGAGTATAAGATCCAGCAGTGCTCCTCTCCTAGTTGGCTCATCCACCATTTGCATCAGGAAGTCATCATTGATGCACTGGGGGAACCTCCTGGACTGTGTATTCACACAGGCAGTGTAGGCCTTCAAGCAAATATCTGGGTAGTTAGACTCCCCCATGAGAACCAGGGCCTGTGGTTGTGAGGCTGCTATCAGCTTCCTGTAGAAGGCCTCATCAACTTCCTCATCCTGATCAGGTGGCCTGTAATAGACACCCACAACAGTATCACCCATGCCAGCCTGCCCCTTAATTCTTACCCACAAACTCTCAACTTGCCCCTCATCCTCTCCTGGACAGAACTCAGTACATTTTAGTTGCTCTGTCACATAAAGAGCAACTCCACCACTTCGCCTTGTTTGCCCGTCTTTCCTAAAAAGGACACAGCCATTCATGACCACATTCCAGTCATGTGAGCTGTCCAACCACATCTCTGTAATCATCACCAGAACATAACCCCTTGCCCGAACACCACCCCCAGCTCCCTCTCCATCTTCTAATCTTTGTTTCTCTTAAAAAATAAATGTCACATAATTTTCATTAAGTAGTATAGGAAGAAACTTACCTTTCCACATCGACTTGTCCCTCAGAATACTCTCCTCCACAATGATATACTGACAAATGATGTGTCTTACAAGCAAGGAATATTCCTACCCCTCTTAAAGTACAGATTTGCATTCTGCCTTTCAACACCTCTAACCTCCACCAGTGTCAAAAATGATGGATCAGCTGTTGAAATATTAATACTTTCATCTCCTTTTCCACTTTGGTCTTTTGAACTGATGTAAAATGATATCACAGCCCAACAGTGTAGGTGACACATGACATAAACTGTCACATCTTCCGATTTCCTACTTCTCTAATCAAACGTTCAAGCATGTACTTAGGAAAAGCTTCTCCATATGGACTTGAGAACTGAAGCCCCCCTTCAGGTAGAGAGGACACATTCTACAAATCTTCTAAATGAATTTCCTTCACATTATCTCTGGATAAAGCCACCATCAAACAAATTCAACTACCATTTCTCAGAAGACACTCAGACATCTGCCATTATTTTAGATACACTGCATTCTCTTGGCAAATCAAATCCTAGCTCATATCTAGCCACCAGCACTGTCTCCTTCCTTCATCTCTCCAAGCACTATCCTCACCCTGCTATTACACAAGCTGATAGTTGAGATGATAGTTTTATATTTGGATCTCCTAGTTCTTTGTATTTGAATCATATCTAAATGTTTTCTTTGTTACTGACCCATGACTTATATTTTCCCACCCTTCATCAAGCTTATTCCTCTTTGGTATCTGATCATGTCAAACTTCTTTATTGCACCTTCCACTTTTCTGGCCTTTTTCTTTCTCCTTTCTTTTGCAAATACAGTTTAAACATTCATAACTGCTGAGAGTACACCTGCAAGGATCAGTTTCTTAAGCTCTTTGAGTCACCATGTAACCCCCTTTATAAGTTCCTCCCACTAACACCTGCTCCTCAACCTTATTAAAAATAGTTTGTCTTCACTTCATGCTTGATTTCCACTTGATCATCTCTCATTTTTATCAGCTCTTATCTCCAACTGTCCAATGTTACTTCCCTCCACTGTGCACTCGTAAAATTCCTAGTGCTGTTGTATAGGATGCTGGTCCATGCTTACACTTACCTAGTACTGTGGTAAAATAATAATGTTAATTCTATAGTATCCACTGAGGATTGACATGCAGATGTAGTAGAACAGATCTCAACCTAACAAAAAAACCACATGAAGGCAACTGTTTCTTGTCCATTTCCTGGCAAATGCACCCTACTCTTCTTTTTTTATTTTGGCATTCCAACCACTGCTGGCAATGGTCATCGATTGTTTAAATCTTCCCATTTTCTTCTGCATCACAGCCAGGTATGCTGTATTTGGTTAGGTGACAGCCCGTGCTTACCTGAGGAAGGGGTTCATTAGATCTTACTCATTCACCCACCTTCACACTGGTTGCCTTTCTTATGAAGCCTTTTCAACTGAAATAAAGACAAGCTATTTTCACTTAAGAATTGGAAAGTCACATTGTAAATGACAGCAAATACTGTAAACCACTTAAATTTTGCATACAACACCCTATAACCTTCTAGAGGGTTACGTTTACAATAAGCTATTAGTGTACGTGTACTCAATTTTTTTTGAGATATTTTAAAAGACTTTCATAACATATTCTACTGCACTGCCTGCAGCAGTATCTCAAAATCCTTCCTTCTTTCCATCTTAGTTTTCTTTCTCCATTATAATCCCCACTCAAACGTACATCTTTGCATAAGGAAATGGCTGTGATGATCTTTTCATTTGTTACTTCTAGCCTGGACTATTGCAAATCACAAGTCTGAAGTTCCTGCAACCAGAGGGAAAGTGTGGAGCAATGAAGACCTTCTCTCAATGGTAAATGATTGGGTTAAGGAACACTTAAACTGAACACACACAAGTCCATAGGACCAGATGGGATGCAAAAAAGAGTGCTGAAGGAGCTGGCTGATTCTTTTGCAAGGCCACTCTCAAAATTTTCTTTAAACAGTCATGGTAATTGGGAGAGGTTCCTGATGATTGGAAGAAAGCAAACTGTATTCCTACGTTCAAGAAGGGCAAGAAGGAGGATCTAGGGAACTACAAGTAGGTCACCCTCACCTTGATTACATCGGAGCACAAGAAAACACTTTTTTTCACTGTGAGGGTTGTCAAACACTGCAACAAGTTGCACATCCATCTTTGGAGATATTAATCTAACTGGACACAGTCTTGGGCAACCTGCTATAGCTGATACTGCTTTGAGAAGAGAAGCTGGACTAGATGATCTTCATAGGTGCCTTCCAAATCCAGGCACGCTGTGATTCTGTGAAAAAGTCACCTTATTTAAGGGTGAATACTGAGTCACAAATATGAGCACTTTTCCAGACCATCTTTCTATGCAATCATCCAGAACTATGTATGTTCCACTAGATGCTACTGGTTTTCATTTGCCAAATCTTAGGCCAAGAGTTCTTACTTTTAAAGCCCTCAGTGGACCTGACATGAGCTACAAAGGTACCTACTTCTACCAGAACAAAGCATGCATTTTTTCCAGCAAACACAGCTATGAAAACTGGCACAAAACATGGGACAGCAAGTGAAGACATTCACAATGGAGGGAGTTTGGAAGAAACCTGCAAATTGAACCAGATTAAAAATACTTTGTTAGCTTTAAAGCATAACAGAAAATTGATCCTCAGGCTACACCTTCCCAAGATTATGAAGAAATGATATCAAAGAGAAGCCTACTTACAAAAAATACATCAAAAAAGTATTCAGAATTGGAAAAAGCATTATTCCATAAGTAAACCTGCTGCTATTCCAAAACTACTTGAACTGCAGTATGAAAGCAGCCCAGAAGGTACTTAAAAGGATTTGATGCATCCTGATGGTAAATTGCTATCATGGTGGACCAGAAGCTGGTACGGGCTCCAGAGCCGACAGCTCTGAAATTATCACTGCAAGATTTTATCTTCTTCATCAGGGCAGATTTTGCCCAACTGAGGTATCTGGGTTTGTTTTCAATTAAGTATGAAAAAATGAGGGTAAATACTTTATTCAATAAACTTACTTATCCCATAGCCAAAGAATACTATGTAGATTAATAAGCTGTTTTCGTCAGGGGCAGGAGAGTTAATAGCATATTTGGGCATAAAGAGTGAGCAAGTGACAGCTGAGATGCTCTAAAAGACAACTCATGTATGACCTTATTTCACACTAAGACTTGGATCCATTCAGCTGATTTAACAGTGCTACAATAAAAAACATGGACAATTTCCTGCTTTTCTTAGGTAGAAGCTGGCAGCTACCTACAGAATGAATCAGAAGTTTTCCAGCATTACAATTCAGGGCATAACAAATGCAGCAAGTATGAGTGAGCTTTTTTTCACCTCTTATAAAACCTTAAAAAATTACTGCAAATATTTTTTCAGTAAATAGATAAGTAACACCATTGTTACTTCATAGATCTGTTTTTCAGAAACCATTGCTTTTATACCTACATTTTTCTTTACAGTTAAATCCAAAGTACAAAAGAAATCATGTAACATAATAAGCCAATGAGAACAAAGATTGTAAATTTATACTTCAACTGAGGACAAAATAATGCCATCAATAAGAATGATTTAACAGTCCATGGGGTTGTGATATTTCTTAAAAACAAAAGAAACCCCGCAGTACCCTAACAGAAAAACCTATCAATATTTAATGCAATATTCTCTGGGCTTCTTTTTTTTTTGTCGAACTGCTAAACTTTAATAAAACCAAATTAATATATTCAGTGAAATAAAAGTTCTCTCCTATTACTCTAGTAGATGCTTAAAAATACTCTAAATGAAATTGGCAGCTGTGTATAAAAGCTAATTTAGTTTTCATGAAAGCTTTTAAATACTGTTGCAGTGAGAAATCAACATTACTTAGCTGACATAACAGTGAAATAGTTGGGTGCAAAGCACAAAAAACCCCAAACCAACAAAACAGGGTGCAATCAAAGTAAATGAACTGTGATCATACCAGCAGGCCTACCAAAATTAGCTTTAATCTTGAGAATATTTATGAAGTATAGGTGCAATTTTTCATGATAAAATTTCACCTCCAGTTCAAAGCATACCAATAAAACACTTTTTCATAGGTACACAAAACAGTCTGATTCAAATTACTTATCTACCAAGCGAACTTAAACTAGAAAACACAGGAACTTCACAACCAAACAGAATGTTTTTATCTCAAATTCTGGTTTTACATCTGCTTATTAGGACTGTCTCCTCAGTTCATTAATTATCATTAAGAAACCACACACATTGTATCCAGTCCCATTAATAACATCTTTTAGAACAACCCTTCAGGTATCTTGGCAGGCATGGCAAAATTAGTATATAATATTTCTCTATTGAACTAATTAGGATGAACATAAAATATGAAATACAGGATTTGTAAAAATATTTTCTTATGAAATTACACATAATTATAGTCTTTTTCAGCTATGTGTGCTTTTTAATATGGTACTTAATCTCTCTTCTCTTCTATGAAAAATGTGAAATAATAGCAGGACCTATAAAGCTTTTCCAGTATCAATGACCTGAAGAAAATTCATCTGTATTTAATGCAATATTCCCTTTGTATTTGTCATTATGAATATATTGACCGTATAGAAGTTGCACTAGATTAGAGACTGCATAATTATTTTTCTATATATTAGATATTCTATATACACTCATAGCTCTGTTCATCATCTTTGAATTTTCTAGTCTTCTTTTTATCCACCTGACAAGTCATCTACCAGTAGAGCTTTGTAGTAGAGTACCTACAACCCTCATGACTATTAGACAAGCAACTGAAATTCCTACGTCAGCAAGGACTATGCAAGTCCCCAAGAAAGCACTTGTTGAGAGCAAGATCCACTTCACAGTGAGATTTTTCCTTGGAAAAGAGGGTTCTGCTTTACTAACAAAATGACGTATATCTTGGAATAAGCATCTGCTAGTTACAAATACCAGTAAACAGAAAACTGAGTAATTAAGATATCCACAAACAGAATACAGAATAAAATGTGGAATAAGAAAACATTACTACTTCTGCTCTGGTACTACACTATTCAATGTACAGTTCCAGAAGTACCTGTTCCAGTGCCTGGCTTTCGGTGCATTAGGTGGCCATGCAAAAGAAGCCCTCTGCAACCCATGGGATGCATGAGTCAAGCAACCTTGGCTGGAAGAAGAACTGAAGCTCTCAAAAGTAAGGTCTGGGCCAAGGCAACACATTACACAAGATGGAATATGAGAGACTGTGGTAATGATTATTTGCTGATACTCTGTTCCGTTGGTTTTTTAAATTATACAAACCAGCTTATAATGCTGTTACCATGGCAAGTCTACCGCTGGTACTGCTGAATTACCTTGTTTGCTCCTGAAAACCAAAAAATTATATGGGATATCTCATTTCAGAGAGCAACCCTTTCTCTTCATGCAAACTTCTTAGGCATTTTGTGGCTTTTTCTCTGCCAAAACCATAGTATCTCTATACATGTAAATATTTTTCCCCTGACTGTGAAAATACCATACTACCAGAAGATCAATTTAATTGGGAAGATGCATTGTTAAAAATGCATTTGGTTATAAATTCTTGGTGTTCCTTCAATACAAAATTACACCTAAAGTAAATGTAAAGTGGCAAGTGAAAAGATACCTTATGTGAAAAAGAAATATTGTCCTACACAGCTGAAGAGGAGATAAAAACCTGCTGTATATGTAGATGGTGATGTTCTGGTGCTAATGTAATCTAATGTCACTGAGAAGCAGAAGGCAGGGGGAAATGGAAAACTCCAAACTCTCAGAAAATTTTCTCTCTTCTGATTACTGTTGCCTGCTCTAATTTCAGTAAGGCTTTTATTTTGAGAAGATAGGGGTAGGAAGGAAAAGGAAGGCAAAAAAAAAGCAACACAGCGAGAGAAGAATTTAACTTTCAACAATTGCAAAATCCTCTACTTTTCATTTTTTTGCAATAGATTCTGTAAACACAGCCAAATTCTGTGCTTAGTTAAAAACAGAACAAGTAAAAATAGATGCTAGAAAAAGGGCAAGACACCACAAAAGTGAAGCCAGACAATGAATTGGTATAAAATCATGGGATATGCTTTGTGAACGATAACACTGTGGGATAAAGTGGGATGATTTATCACTAAAATAAAATTCTTTTTCTTAGAATGCATCAAGGAATAGTGGTTGTCAGTACTGAGGCAGCAGAATTCAACTTCCTCAATGGTTATTTTTTGTGGTTAAGGGAAAATGTTTGCATACTGTATCAGTAGCTCATGCAGGCTATCAAGTACGTCACTGTATGCTGGTATTTCATGACAGCAGATTTTAAACTAATCCTCATGAGTGTGCTTTATGTGATATTTTATTACTGCTATCAACCTAATGTTAACACTGTCACTAGGCTTTTTGAGATTTTGCAAACTATGCTTTGTGCTGCTAATCCAAGATGTGACATTAAAACTTCCAAATTTTGATGGCAATAAATTATAATAGAAAAGAAATCCAAATGGTCAAAGTAAGCTTAGGTATGAGATACTTTCTGGTTTTTATTTGCTCTCTCCTTTGCCAATATTTCTATGCTACCTTCCTTACAGATTATTCTTTCTTTTGGCAGTTAAAATGAACTCAATTCTCAAAAATAATGAAAAGCACAACTAAAAAGAAATCCCTCCTTCATGTAGATGTCTGGAACCTGGCACTACTGGTAACCACAGAAGCCCCATTTACATACATAGTTGTGAAGAGCTCTGCACAGCACTGGGTCATTCCACTTGGATGACACAAACCCGCTTCAGCTGCAGTGGCCATTTGCAGGCAGTTAAGGAGGGAGCTTGTAAGACTCCAGAAAATGGCAAAGAGAAGGAAACTTCCACCATTAAGTGCTGTACAAGACAGTCTAAACATGCTCCTGTATTCATACGCACATAATGCGTCCTTTAGCATTAGTTGTGTCACTAGGATTTAGATAGGGTACCTCATGAAGACTGTCAGGATCTTGCTCTGCTCCCACTCACGCCAACAAAAGGCAAGGCTTAAGCCTCAATTAAGCAAATACTTTCTAAAATTTCTATTTTAATTACATCTCCTAAGTTAAGAATTTGCTCCACATTAAATGACAGATTACATGCTACTGTGCAAGACAACACAATAAAGGTTTGCTGTATCAGAAAGCCCATAGGATAAGCTCATAAGTTTCTTGCCCCCAAATGCGGAACAAAAAACCCTGAACGATGGGTTTGATCTCATCCACCAAAGTCAGTATTTTCTAGCAAAAAAGCAATCTACCAAATGCATTGAAAAATGAAATATGGCTCTTAAGTTGTTGTGATTACTATGGTCAGTAGTGTCCTTTTTTCCCCAATTAATCTACAGAACTTTCACTGGTGTTACTAAGAACAGAGCAATATTGAATATACTCTCAGCTCTACCTGTGAGGATAAAAGGAGCTAGCCTAGGTCAAAATCTAGCTTCTGATAGTGGCCAAAAGAGACACGTGCAGAAGAGAACACAGCAGGTCACTATATAAAATACATTTTTCAGTGCTTTCCATTCTGCAACCTAGGGACCTTCTGCAGCTAAGATAAACAGTTTTTACACACGTGTAGCAAGAATTTATCTTCTGGGCAGTTTTCCAGTCTCTTCTCAATTTCATGTGAATTTTTAGCATCCACAGCAACTGTCTGAAAGGACTTCCCTAGCTTAAATAGGTATTCTACAAAACCTTCCATAAATGAGTCAACTGCTAATTTCATTTGATACTTGTTAATTCCTGTATCTGAAAAAGTGGAGAACTACTACCTCCTTATGAAATGCATGATTTTACATAACCCTATCATATCAGCTCTTTGGTAGTCCTTTTTTCACACAGAAGGACTTATTCAGGTTTTAACTGGGGGAAACTTGTCCGTACTTTTCCAGAATACATTAAGAGAACTTAGAAATCTGACCTTAATTCACAAACATCACAGCACATATTCACTTGAGCATCTGTAGAGCTAGAAACATGAAGTTTAAAGTAATGGTAAAAGTTTTATTTTAACAGCTGGTATGTTCAAAATTTTGAATTTCATAAATCCTCCAAAGAATCAAATTTATATTAGTGCCAAAGAAACTAAACTGAACTCCAAAACAGGTGAGGGTTATTCATAACAATGCAAGTTAATGGACATGACATCACAGAAATCTTTCAACATGATTAAAATGGAATTCTGTACTACACAAAAAATGGTAGATAAGGGGGTGTTAGTTTTCTTGGTGTATGAAACAGAACTGAAGCTAAATAATCCTTTCATTATTTTTTCAGTTTTATTATTCCTGCACCAATAATAAAATTAACTTAAATAGTTATTGTTGCTATTTCACAAGCTAGTATGACAGACGGTCTCTTTAAATTAATTTAATTCTGCGGAACAGAGTATAACAAGCTTTTTCAGTTCTGACCACAGTTCTGATTATGAAACTCACTTCAAATGGCCTTAAAAACCCAAAGAGTAAAGTAAACAAATAATTTCACTTCTCTTGGGTCACAATCTCTGATACGGATCTGTTAAAAATGAGTAGCACTTTCACGATTTATTTTTTTTTAACACAAGCTATAACCCAAGACAAATTGGTATCTTGCAAACTTCTCAAAATACACAGTAAACCAGATATTTCTCCATTTGATGAATATGAGAAACATGAAGCAAATTTTTTAATCTGGAGACTGACATAAAAAGAAGGGTTAACATTTGTCTAGACAGCAGCTAGTAGGTGTTTAGTCTTGCAAAAAACAGAATACACCCAAACTGTAATTGCATAATGGCTTTGCTATTTACCTTACTCAATTATTTATTCACTTTGCACTGAAAGCATGGATGTTGCCTAATTATTAAGAAAGCAAAGAGATGAGCAGCACACAACATCAGTTGATTATATTTTATATATCCAGTTGCATTCTTTACCTAAATATAAATTGCCTAATTGGCTAATTCAGTAGACCTTAATGTGCCATTGCTGCAAAGGTGATCAACAGCAACCTTCTTGGCAATTATATGACAGAAAAACAGAACAGGTTGCAGATAAAGCACTGATCACTTCAGTTCATCCTTTCATCCCATCTATATTCAGGGGAAACTACTATGAAGTTAAATATAACATTCTGAACTTATTTTAATAATACCATTTATAATTTAACATGATAAACAGTAGTCCCCATTCCAACTTTGGAAAATAGGCTTTGAGATGTTCATGTATCCTCTTGCTGCACAACTGTCATTCTCTTCTATAAGGGTGCACTTACTGACGTATGCAGAAGAATATGCATACATGTATTAACAAATTGTGAATTAAACTTTTTTAAAAAACAACATTTTATCACAGCACATGATCTTATGACACATTGGCTTGGCTGTAGGCACCCTATTGAGTGTAGCAAGGGAACAAGGACTGAACATAGTAGAGAAAGGATGCACTTCCCACAAGGGGCAAAATGAGAAAACCAGTTGTCCATAAATAAGTAGCAGACTGTCTGAACCATACTAGCCTTGTGTTAGTAGTTTTCCAAATTTGTTTGCTTGCTTATCATTATAGATGAAGGAACAGTGCTATATGCAGTCATCCAGGAGTAGTGAAATTGAGAAAACATGTCTGAATACACGTCAATGGCACGATGTGACAGTAGAATTTTCAGAGCAAGTGAGATGACTGGAACAATGCAGTCTATCCACATTTTTTACACCCCCCCTCCTATTTTCCTTAGTAACCTTCTGCCATGTTTAGGGTGAACCAGAACACTTCTATGATCTCTGAGGGACACAGATGTGCTCTTAACTTGAATGTATCTGTTCTTGGAAAAAGTCAGTATTCCAGCAAAGGTGCACACATTTCTTAACTTATTTTCTGCAAATACAAGTTTGGATTTTCAACTAATGACACAAAATAGCTATATGCCAGAAAATTAGATAAGTCATTTTGTGTGAATGAGTGCTGTCATGTAAGCACCTACTTCTAACAGAAGACCAGAACTAAATCCCTAGTGAAGGTCCAGCTGCCTATCTGTTAACAAATTAACTTAGGTCTATTTAGTAGAGTTTGAGACAAACTTGTCCACAGCTCTCTGCGCAATGACACAGGAAAACAGGGCATGTGCCTACATACTGACTCCTGCATTTTACAGCATGGCCTTATGGTGAAAAAATCATTTTTAACAAAGGGCAGCCCTCTCCCAGGTAGTAAGTGCCAGCAGAGAGCTCAGAAGCATGAGAGAATGGTAACACCTTAAGCTGTTGCACTACAATCTGCCAGAACTCATCTGTCAGTATGGAGGCAGCAGGAAGCTGCCGTCATCTTTCCAGATGCAGGTCAGACAAGATGTGTACAATTCCATGGGCCTGAGGGATGCAGTGTCCTTTTCAAGGCTGTTTTCCCCCTCAACCTCTCAGCTTTCAATGTTAGTTGTAACTAAAAGCAAAAGTTAAAGATTAAGTCCCAGTAAAAGGGTTTCTCTTAGCCAAATTCCTACCTCCTCCCCTAAAAGAGAAATCTAATGCAGTCCATAATAGGTCACTTATCTCTTCCCTCAGAGGTCTTTTAATGAATTTTCATGAAGCAGAGATGGTTTTAGGGGATCATCTTGGAGCAGACTGAGGCCTGGCAGCAGGGCACCTCCTCTCTATGGCCACCCCTGGGCTCCAGAGCCGCAGGAGAAGCAGCTGGGCCAGGGGGCCCAGCCCTGCAGCCCCACTGGAGCCCCGGGGCAGGCAGTCCCACCAGAGCTGCAGATAGGGAAATGGACCAGCCAGAAAACACCTAGCACCACTCTGTAACTGTCCACCAAACTGTCTAAACCAGCATCTTCAAGTCCTCAAACATAGATTTATGAAAATGTAGAGTACAGGTGTGAATATTTCAGACAAACGGAAGTCAAAACATCCACAAATAGTTTCTTATTCTGATGGATTGCATGTTTTTGGGTTTTTTTTTGTTTTTTAAATCAACACATGTTAAGAATTTTCTGAGAAAATCAGGGGAATTACAGTAGATTTCTTGTCAGAAATCAGAGGATGTCCACTTCAGATTCATGCTACTAAGAAAGTAGGAAAGATTTGCTTTTTTATAAATAGAACAGTAAATTAGTATTACAGCATTTTAAGTGCAGATTTTGTAAAATGAACTTTAAATTATGAGGAATACCCACAAAGTCTACTTGTGTACTTCCACCCTAGCTGTCCTGTTTTGAAACTACTTACCATGTAAATCCATACATTTAAATCACTTCAATTTACACATTAGAGATTTAGAAAGTACTAAGTGTTTAAAAGTCTGTTTCACTAGCACTCGTAGACACTCATACAAAGTAATTGCCTGGTTTGTTATCTTAACGACATGACAAACAAGTGGGAGAGACTGAATCACTGGTCACAGGTATCATCTTTATCATCTTTAAATGACACCACTTGACATTGCTGTATTCGTATTTGCTAAAGGGCACTTACTTCACAAATAGCATCTGCAAAGATGACTGTGCAGAGAAGGTAACTGAACAAATACTTGACAACTGATAAGAAATTAGGTTGTTTGATTTAATAAAGCTTCTAACTGCAATTCTGTAATACCAAGTCAATAAAAATAAGCCTGAAACTTAAAGAGAGTGCACTAAGAGAGGTGAATTAGCGTAGCAGATTTTGTAACAAACTATAGCTAATAGCTAGAGTTAACTATACTAATGATAACTAATGCATTTATTACCTATGTGCAATAAATATGTCAGCAAATGAGCTGCTGGGATAAATGCACATATAGGTGTACACATATACACATAGAATCATAGAATGGCTAGGGCTGGAAGGGACCTCTGGAGGTCATCTAGTCCAGCCCCCCTGCAGTGAGCAGGGATACCCTCAGCTAGACCAGGCTGCTCAGAGCCTTGTCCAAC
>WTSP01010479.1:0-31028 GCA_025331215.1 Actenoides lindsayi
GTGACATCCGTGTGGTGTCACCTCACCTTGGCTTTGCCATTTCACCCTTGGCCTGACTTAGTTTGCCTTTTAGCCCCACCTTTTTCCACTAACCAGTCGCCATTGCCCCCTTCCACAGCGAATTTCCCCACCCTCCACCCGCCCCGCCGGGAGCCCAGGTTCCTCGCTCCCGAGGAACATTCCCTAAAGTGCGAGTTCATTCGCTTCCCCCCGCCTATGTCAGAGGGAGAGTCCCGCGGCGAGCGAAGGCTGAGGCGTTTTTTTTGAGCCTTATTTTGGCCGAACTTGTCAGGCTGACGGCACTCCCAGCACGCATCTCCTCTCGGCGGCAGCGAGGGCGGTTTCTCCTTTCGCCCGGTCGCCTTGAGCAGCCGCCCCGAGCCTCCGGAGCCCGGTGCCGGTGCTGCCGGGGCAGTAGGTAGCCTGCCCCGCTGTCAGGAGGCAGGGAATAATGGCATCTGGTTTTTCCCTCCGAAAGAAGCCAGTTGGGGGTTTGTGGGGCCCTTTCGCTGCGCGTTTCTGCGTGGTGACCATTCCTGAAACGCCTCCAAATTTTTGCCTGTTGTGCTCATGTTAAATGTCGTCACGCCTACGTTTAGCAGAAGCTATGAAGCTATTAATGCGGAGCTAGGAAAGTGCTTTGATGCCAATATATTAAACATGAAAATCTGCCGTGGTTCCTCCAAGTTATTCCTCCTCACTTTGAGGCAAACACTTCAAAATATTCCCGTTCTAGTCAGGAGAGCAAAATACCTCTCGGAGATCTTTTTTTCCTCGGAGGCTCAGTGGGTAGCTCCTTTTGGATGCCTCCTTTGAAAGTGGGGCTAAAAATCTGCTATCCATAGACTTTACATGTTATGTGCGAGGAGGATTAAGTACAATGTATGCTTACATCTGATTAATTTTGTCCCCAGCCTTCGGCAGTTTGCTATAGCAGCCCTCATAGAAAATGTGTTACAGCTTTTCCCGGAGTGATTTGCATTTATGCAGTTCTTAGTTTAACTCTCGTTCAAAACCACCCTTGTTTCAATCGGTGTATTTCTCAAAGCCTTTTTACATGACATGAGGATTCCGCCTCTTTTGTGTAGTTTGTGTAGATGTAGTTTTGAGATGAAGGAACTTCCAATTTCTATACATGCTTAAGTAACTATTATGCTTTCACAGATCCTGGTCTTTTTTCACATGGGTTCTGACCTTGGAGAAATCTGAAAGAAGTCAGTGGCAAATGAAAACTGTCAGCTCTCCCCAGTGCCAACAGGAGCTGCTCTGTACATATTGTATACATATTTCTTTGATGGGAAGGGTGTCAGTTTCTCTTGTAGCTAGACCAGTGACTGACTCATCCCTGAACTATCTCTTCCTGTAATTCACTGCTACTTCATTCAGTTGATTTTATCATATGGAGCAGGGAGAAATGCCAGAGCAATACAAAGAGTTGGATAATAAATTCTGTTTCATCTGAAAAGTTGATGTTACTTATTATTTGTATCCTTCTGAGAAGTAACCTATCAGAGCACTAGTAATGCACAAGAACCCTGTTTTCATAGCTGCAGTACAAACTCAGACCCTGTTATTTCAGAGTAAAAAGAGGTTTCCTTCCTGAAAAACCTATGTACAGAACAAGGAATGAAGAGAACAAATGGACTAAGAAATAACACGTATTGATTAGCACAATAAGCAGTCTTTGCAGCAAAATTAATTTGATATCTCATTTAAATGGAGCTGTAATCAAACAGGTTTTTATCAGATTTAGAAGTGACATTTCATTAATTTTAGGTCCAAAAGCTTTTAGCCATATATTTTATCAACCCAGGCACAAAATCTGTACAACAAGTCCAGACAAAACTTGTTTGGGGTTTCCTTGGCCCAGTAACTAGTATGGCCCAGATACCCAGATGTGCTGATAACCTGCTAAGGAGGTGTTTGCATTGACTGGATTACTGCTTACTCTGTTAGTCCTCCCTCAGTCCTATTTAATTCATCATTTGAATTGTTGTCTTGCTATAGTAAATTTAAGGAAAAGATCTTGGAGCGTTTTAACACTAACGGTGTAAATGACACACTCATGGCCATTCCCAGGAAAAATCGAAAGATTTGTGGACTCAGGCTACCGAATATTTCATTTAGCTCGTTGCAGAAGTATTTCTTTGCCAGTTGAGCACACAGTGGCTGTCTTCTTCTTGTATGACATGTATAGGTCTGAGCTGCTTTTTAAGTTTTCATTCCTAATCAGTTCACGTGATGTTCTTGCCATCATCTCCCATCTCTTACCGATGCCCTTAGAGAAAGTCTAGTCTAACTAGAAGGATCAACCTCTAAAACATCATTAGACTTATTCTCTCTTCTCAGCAGAGCTATTACGAGCCTGCTTTGTGTCAGCAGTTCTCTAAGACTTGCAGCACAATTTGGAAACCAACTCATCTATGCAGTCATCTCTCATATGGGAAGAGCCACATGATTTTCTTTTATGTTGCTTCATATGCAGTCATGTTATAGGTGAACCAAACAGACTGGTTCAGAAATTAAAGAGTGAGCTTTATGGTGAGGCCTTCAGCACAAGTCTGATGTTCCCTTTAACAAAACATTCGCTGTTATTCCCCCATCCTGAATCTGTAAGCCACATTTCCATAGTAACTTCCAGAAGAGTGAGTTGGTGCCTCTGGAAGTAGCAGTCCTCTTTCTGATGCGTTTATTTGTGTTCGGGTTCGACAGTGCACCCATGTGTCCTGTTCGGCAGTTACGTAATATGCTGTAGGCTATTCTCCATTACACCACCCAGCCAGAAATGAAGATGATATTTAGATTTCTTCAGTGAAGCAAGAGCTCAGTATCTGGAGGAGAACTGAGAACTCAACCCTCATCTTTATCGTGATAAAAGGAAGATTCCCACCCCCCCCCCACCCCCCATGTATTTCATAAGCCAATGTAGTATAAAAATAGGAGTGAACACAGTTTACAGTTCAATCAGACATCAGACAGTCGGGTCATTAAAATGATAAAGTTTAAATGCAATGGTCTATTCAGGTTTGTTGGCCAGAAGATCTTAGACCTTAAATTCTGATATCCATTTCCCTAGTAAAACTACGTAGAAAATTGCAGAAATCAGATTGTATTGGTGAGGATAAACGATTTGATAATCCAGCAGGCTGGTCAGAAAAGTGTTTGTGCCAGCTTGTCCTAAGAGTGAAGAATGCTTTATCGTAATGCCTCTTCATCACTGACATTCCTCATCTCATTTATATTTGTGCATATACATCTAGTAACTGGAATTCAGACAAGAGCTACTAGTGGATTAAATGACACCAGATTCTTCTGACAAGGTGCTTGTTGCGCTCAACATTGTAGTGTGTGCGGGGTGAACTATGTAACTCTTTTGTGCTATTTTGTTTTTATGTGCATCCACTTTTTGCACACCGATGCTCCTTGTTAATTTGAAAGGCAGCCACAATACATGATCTTTCTTAAATAAGTGTTCCTTTGTTTTTGTGAATAACAAAGTTCTGCAAATCAGTATAACATGTTCATGGCAAATTATGCCAATGCATGATCAGTAACATAGAAATATTCAAACCAGCAGAATATAGGGCATGGTAATTTGCTATTGCCAAACCAGAAGTTAAAAAAATCATGAGTCAGATCTCCTAAAATTATAAACCTAGTTTAAAATTATGAGCTTAAAAAACACACGTGGCTTTATTCACCCTCCGGCTTTTTAATCTTTAGCATATGTTCAGATTACACTTTTAGGATTTTCCATTTAATTTGCAGAGCCGATTTCTTTTAATAAATAAAATATCTGATTACACCATCTATTTAAACAACTAAAACCAGGCTGCCTCAGATTGATTAGACTCAATAAAATCATGGAAGCTGTCAACACTGATTAAACTAATGCTTGATGTTTCAAGGAATAATTATTTTATAATTAAGTGGGTTTAAAGAGCATTTATTTACATAGACTTCTGACAGCTTGCCGAGGCATGATTAAAAGCTGAGGTTAGTATCACTAGTGCTAGCTAGATAACCTGGTGTGCTGTGCTTTTTAGGCAGTCAGTGCTTTACTTTCCTGTAACTGCAGCCTCCTTTTCTTGCAGCCAGTGTCAGCTTTACTGACAGTAGCAAATAAGGGACTTCAAAGGAGACAGTTTGCAAGTAATCATAGAATCAGATCAGAAAAGGACCTCCATAGGTCATTTAGTCTCATATTGTGCCTAATCAAAATCTCCTTTCTTGCTATTTAAGGCAATTATTTCTATTCCTATTGATCGTGGATATGAGAAAGTGTTACTCAATTTTTCTTTGCAACCAGCTTTTATATATATTAAAAATCTCTCCGTTTCCTCTCTACTGTCTCTTCTGTAAGGTGACCTAAAATCATTCATCCTGTCCTCAAAGGCAAAGTTTTTCTCAGCTCCTAGACATTCTCATTGCTTTCTCCTGGATTCTCTCCATGCAACTTTTACCTTATTTTTCAAGTGCCATGATCAAAACTGGAGACATTACTAGGTCACACTTGAGCAGTTCTAAAGGAGCAAATTATAGTTTAGCCATTGCAGTTTTTACCTTTACTTGTGACAGCGTGATGTGGCAGACCCATTTTCAGAATTTGATCCAAAATAACACATCGATTCTTTTCAATGGAATTTAAGCAGCTGATTCCAGCCTGCACTTGTTCCTATTAAATAACATCTTATGTTTTCAGATCATGGCTGCACATTGCCAGGATTATTTTGAATCCTAATCTTGTCTTCTAGTACACTTGAACTTTGCTTGGTGTTGTTTGAAGATATTAAAAGGTTTTCTATATGGTCCAGGGGCCGAATATATGAAAACAGAGAATTTTCTCTAGAACTGCTGTGGATGGGGTTAATCAACATACTGTAATTATTGGCAGTAACTGTAAAGCTGGAAAATTATGGTAAATCTTAAACAAGGGAAATTGTGTACTGTAAACACAGGCCAAGACCAGTATTTCATACCCAAGAGATCAATATAATTTGATTAATCTCTCAGATTCACTTAAATGCTTAGTGTGAAGAATCTTTATAATAACTGAACTGTGGCAGCACTATAAATATCTTTTATTTTCTCATTGCTGTGATTATTTGATTTTTACTCATCTCAGTTTTCCCACTTGTCATTCTCAGCAGGTGAGTGGAAAAAACACAGAAGCAGATGAAGCAGGTGGTAACTGGAACTTCACTCTGTTGCCAGGACTGATATTAATTCAGGTATAAGATGGAATTAAATGAGAATAATAAGCAGATTTGTAAGAATATTTTATTAAAGATACTGTATCAAAGCACAGAATAAGCTTTAAAGATGATGAAAACTAACCTGGAATGTCTTCACTGATACTCTACATAGACTACAAATAATTGTCACAGCCTGTTCTAGATGTCCTATGCTGAGTATGCTGTTGAAAGCCTATCTTTAGGTGATGCTATAAATGTATTGCCCTTCTCTCCACTGCTTTGTGATGGTCCTACCATGAAGGTCCTTCCTGTTCTCTATGGAAAAGACATCCCATTTTCTATTGAAATTCCCAGCTATATTGTGCCTTTTCCCTGCAGAGCCCCCAGTGGTATCTGGCATTACCCAGATACTCATCATCTTCCCCTTTGCTCCAGCACAGCCACCGGGACAGAAGCATCAGTATTACAGTAATGCACTGATGGCTTCTAAAATGCTTATATTAATGTTTAAGGTGTTACATGTTAATAGAGCTGATACCTGCAACATCTATAGGCTGAAATGTTTGGGGCTATGTAATTAGATTAAGCAACCACATTGAAAGATATCTGAACATCTTTTCTTGCATTTGTATAGCAACTTTATAAACTCAAAAAGAGTAAAGCAAGCACAGACACATGCCCTATACAAGCTGCAATACAGACAATATTTTACACGCTTCATAACAACAGTAATGAAAACGATGCCAATTATAAATAAAATTATAGACAGACTCTTCTTGAGATAACAGTTATACTGAACAATGAAACATCCTTTTATAGTCATGAGTAGAATTAGTAAGATGTGTAACTACAGCAGAATATAGATCAGCATGTTTAGTCTGCTTACATGTCTCAATCTGATCCAATGTTGTCTGAGGGAAGCAAAATAAATTAGTACTTTTTTAATCCATGCTGGCCCTACTTTGAAACATTACTGCCTTGGTTTTTTTGATTGCTTTTTTTTGTTTGTTTGTTTCCCATTAATATAGTTGGAAACATTAGGATTCCTAAAATGCTCAAATCTGAACATGAATGCCTGATTCTTCCTCTTCAAGCCAGCTTTTGCAAGGCTTAGATCCAGAACAAGGTGCACCCTGTGCCCTCTGAAGGATATTTCACATTTACTCATCTCCTTGTTGGTAAAAAATTTTCACCATTCTTGTAATACGACCAGAGCACCGTTTCTTTACTCTCCACATAAAAGCACTGTGCTCCATGGAAGGTCCTCTTCAGCTTGCAAATGATGATCATGGCAGCAGGGGGAATCAGGTCTGCTGGGTCTTTCTCACCATCCTGTCCTTCCTCAGGGACCCTCTGTCCTCAGTTTTTAAGATTTTTTTTTTTCCACCTTGTACTGCAGATTTTTTCTCTCTGTCTTTTTAAAACTTGACAGTTTAGCATTGTAACTGTCTGAAATATGTAAGTTTTAGTTCACGAGTATACACTTCTAATGTTTGAACTAAAAAATGAAAACCATTTTTAACAGAAGCCTCGTTTCAGAAAAGGAGCACTCCAGCACATGAATAGCAAATTCTGCAAACCCATTTCAGTGCAGCCCTTACCACCTGGCATCTGCCTCTTTTGGCTGACTGCTCTATGGAAGGAGACTTCAAATCTGGTTTTAACAGGTGTAAATAATAGTCACAAGGAAATAAGTTTTATAATACAGAGAAGAGTCCAAAACAACTTTTACTGCATGTTCTAATTTGACTGCTTTGGTGCCTTTTGTGACTGCTGCAGTATGTCAAAAAAAAGCAAAGGTGGTGCCAGTTCAGATCTGGCACACGCAGTTCTGAGTTTTTATGAAATCTTTTGCCGACCAGTTCTTCCTCATGTCTTCTTCAAACCTGGTTCTCTCAGTTGTTCAGAAGCTTAGAAGTCCCTATTTCACTACTGCCATGCAGAAAAGAAATGCAAGAAAAATATTAAAAGTCAGAAGCCCACACTCCAGTACTGTATTTGCTAGCATGATGTGGTCCCTCCCACCTCACTATGGTGTGGTTTTGCTCTAAATAAATAAATATATTCAGAGCACCCACTAGAGTCAGGAACTCTGTTTAAAAGCCATACGGTTCATTTCTTTCAACCCTCTACCCCACCAAAACACAATCTTAAACAGTGTTTTGCTCTTGTTTCAGAAACTTTTATTTTAATTTTGCCTTCCATTTTCAAAATAGCTAAAGATTTGCTGAAGAAAAACTTCACTTCCCAAGCCTCCCAGAAGTTATTTTTGATACTGTATGTGTTACTTTTCAGCAGTGGTTTATGGCTTGCTTTAGTGGATACTCAGAAAATTGCATGAGTATTACTTCCCCTCAGCCTGGACTTCTCATGGCTTGGAACACCCCCACCCTGGAATACTTCTTACTGCTTTATATTTGTCTCTGTTTGGATTTTGGTTTTTGTTTTGTTTTATTATCCCTTGCCTAACTCAGAGGTAACTGTTACACATTTACTTCACCCTCCTCCCCAAATTCTTATGTTACGTTAAATGCAGATAAACGATACACATATTAACAATTCCTGTAAGGCTCTTTCAACCAAACTACTTTATGACAAATATGAGCAGCTTTGTATCCAATATGAACAGTCAAGAAATTGAAAACATGTGGATGTAACTTTCAAAAGACAATCCTCAGTTGTTTTCTTTCTTGGTACACTGGCTTCTTTCTCTAGATACGTAAATCATATTGTACAAAGTCTACAACTGTCCAGCTTCTGGCTATTTTACACTCAGTGTTTCTACGCACACCACGGCAGCCCTGGACCAAGAGGTTGTGTCTACGCTGCAGAGCAGGAAAGGCTTCAAGGCCGCACGTGAAGCCAAGCTGATCAGCTGTCTGCATCACTTACCTGCTAGAGCATCCTCAAGGCCAGCTCAGGGCTGAATTTCCTGGCACACCTTTGAGAGGAAAGCCTTGAGAGTGGTGCTCCACACATCAATGCACATTACAGGATGCCCCGTGGGACATGGAGCCAGACCCTCACAGCACACACCAGGCCCAGAACTGTCTGTATATTATACCTGCCCACTGTTCCATGGCATGGACTTGACGGTGAGCAAAAATGCCATCTGGGACAAAAGACTTTTGCTTCATGCCAGGAGGGTGATGTGAACATGGGGAAGCATGCCTTGGGCAAACTGCTAGCTTCAAAGTCCTGCTGGTTCTGACAGCAACTCCACGTGTCCACCTAATACATTCTCCATATCTTGGAGGGGAATTTATTGGACTGATGCTGTTATCTCAAAGTAGGTCTTACTAGACTAGCTCAAAGGTCAGGAAATGCCTTTTTTTCGTTTGTTTGTAAACTAACAAAGGTGAAAGAAAAGTACTCCAACTACAGCATGCGTGTGAACATTGGCTTTCCCCAGGCAACATCAGTGTTTAACACTGCTGTTTATTAAGATACCAGCCTGCATTTTACAGTCAAAGGTCTCTGTTACTGCAGATCCTACACAGCTCAAGCGGCATGACTGAGCTTCTGTACACCACCATCCTCAAATACACCGACTGTGCTGTGTGGGACCTCCTCTGGGTGGGGGAAGGTGGGTTTTCCGTGAATATTAAATTACATTTTTCCGATGACACTGCAAAAATACTGTTAATCAGTGCCAACTGTGGCAGGGTGGTGTACACACAGAACTGTGAGCACCAGAGAACTGCTGGCAGTGGGCAGAGCTTTTTAGCCCACAGTAAGCTAGATTGACTAGAGGTAAAACCTTGTGCCCTCCTCCCAGCCTCTGAAATCCTCTAGCTAGCCTAAAACCAGAAGCTGTTTCAGGAACGCACATCTGCAAGAGGATCTGCTTCACTCGAGAGTGGTGGTCTGACAGTGAACTCTGCTCAACTTTACAAACGCGTGAGCTTTTTAAACAGAACGATGCAAGTTTCCAGTGAAGCCAGCAGATGGAGCCCGGACCTCCCCAGCACCCACAGCCACGCACCCTGCAAAGCTACAGCACTTCAGAGATGGTACAGAGGATGCAGAGTCTTCCACTTCATCAAAGTCAGAGGAAGTCTGTGATTAGCTGGATGTTTACAAATAGAAGGAGGATCTGGAGATAGATCAAAGATAACTCTCCAGATCTGGCATGATATCAGGTTCCTGTACTAATAGCATCTGCATGGGTTTGACTGTTGTATCAAGGGGTTGAACTTGGGAGTATCTCTCCATGTATTAAAAATTCTTTTTTAATGCTTAGTATATTTATTAGAAGTCTGAAGATTCAGGCAGCTGAGGACCTGAAAAAACAAAAAAAACCCCAACAACCCCAGCTCCATTTAAAAGAGAAGCACCTGACAGGCTTTTCCTCACCCTGCTTTCTGCAATATAAAGGGAATCACGACACAAAGATAAGCACTGTTCCAAATCTGAAGGATGTAGTATTTCAAGCTTAGTAAATAGGAGCAGTGGCAGTCAAAGCCTGTTCTCTAATTATCTAAGTAGCTTGGATGGTCCAATCATACCATATGTGCTTTTTGCTGAGAAGTTTATAGTTCATCCAGGATCTCAGTGATTTGGCACAGCCCCAGTGACTGGGGAGAAAAGCAGATCTGAGATAAAAGATTGTGGTGTGTGAAATACACTGAGTTAATGTAGATGCGTTTTAAGGGACATCTTTGTTTTGACTCTGTGTAACAAATCAACACAGCTTGTGAGGTCTGGAAGGCCACAGGCTATTCCTTGCATAGTAGCGCTCTGTTTGAAACTAGTATTTCTATTTGGGGTCTAAGCCACACTGGACTTGATCAAATAAACATTCTCCAAAGGAAACTGCCTTTGAGCTATTTAACTATTTGCACAGCAAACTAAAGCTGAAAGAACTGTAACAATTACTGTAAGATTTCTTGTATTGACTTATTTTTCAGCTTTTAAGAATATTCTATTTCTTAAAATGTTTCCACTTTGTATAAGTAATTAACTAACCAATGGCTAGAAATGAGAACCTCAGCAGTTTGGCAGCTGGGACTCTCTACCAGTAGGTACCAGTAGGAACCCCATAGGCAGGGAGGAAACAGAGGCACATCTTTAGCATCCTGACTAAATGCTCTAACAATGACTTGTGTAAAAGGAAGGAGCATAACTGATACCAGAAGTCTAGTGTATCTGTTGCCAAAACCAAAAGCAATCTATGGTATTCATTGAAATCTATTTTTAGCCAGTCTATCTGCATTTCCATAAACTTTCATGGGCTTGGGGCTTTTGCCATGGAGACAAGGACATTGTATTATTTCTCCCATTCATTTTCTGGGGCATGAGAAACCTAAGTCCCTCTGTCAATCATCCCTGGTGTAGTGGGATGGTTACTTTAAAAAGGAGAAAATAAGTATTACTAAATTGAGGTTCAATTGAACATGTAAAAACTATTAAAAAAAGGCAAGTTCTTAGCACCAGTCATTGCTTTAAAACAGGAAGAAAGCTCATCTTCCCAAACGAACAAATAAACAAACAAAACCAACAAACAGAAGGCAAATCAACAAGGCAAAAGAATGAATTTTTGAAAGAGCAACCTTGTCACCAGAGAAGATGGGGAGAAGAGATGGGGAAGAACTGATGTTTGTCTCTTTCATGTTGGCAATGCTGCTGCTGCAGAGGCCTCAGCAACTGCAGACACTGGTGGCACTTTGCCTGACAGACAGGTTGAGAAACCAAGGATTTGCAGACAGTCCTGATTTCCAGTGGATTTCTCGCAATCCACACAGCTTCCAGGATGTGGAGGCCTTTAAGGAATACTCTCTTCTCACTCCTTGTCAGGAGTCTTGGGATGTCTACAGAACCACATGACATACGTAACTGAGATCACCCCTTATTTGCAACCAAAAAAAAATACACCCCAAAATCTCCTTGATGCAAATCACAGCTGAGACTGAGTGAAAACAACAGCAGCACCAGGACTTCGTCAGAGAGGGGGAAGTTCTTGAACAGCTCTGAAAGCCTAAATTTTTTTTTTTTTCTCCCATAGGAAATGGTAGATGCAGCATTTTTTTTTGTGGTTGTAGCTGCAGGAAGATTTACTACAGTTTTAGTGTGCCAAAAAGCAGAGGAAAGGATTAAAACTTTTCATTTTCTTGCGAGAGAATCAAAGATACTGACAGCTTCTGAAATTCTAGGTTCTTGAGGTGAGGTGTGCCACACAAGCTGTGTAAAACAGTCAAAATCTGGCCTTGGACTATCTGCTGGTCTCTCATCTCTCAATTTTGTTATGTCCCCTTGAATATATTAACATGAAACTTAAGAAACATATTTTCAACTACTTTTATATAAGGAATGTACACAAATTACTGTAGGAAACAGTTTCCCTAAAGGCATGATGCACAATACTGTCTTCCTAAGGCTTCAATAAAAACAAAACCCTGCAAGACATTGGAGGGCAAAAATGACCCAAAGAAAGACTGGATAGTATTTCTGAAGTTGTCAAATACGTGAAAAGGAACATGGGTTGTTTGCTTCAGGGCTGAATATTTATAGTCATGATGAACTGACTCCTGAGTCATGAGCTCTGTTGCCCTGTAACAAATTGAGATTTGTCCTTCTGCATGAAAAAATAAAATCATAATTAATTACAGAATTGTAGAAGTCACTGTAAAAGTGGCAAAATACACTTAATTTAGACAATGTGTCTTGTTTTTTGGCATCTTCTCCCTTTAAAATCTCAGCCTGCTAACACGTCTCAAGAATACATTGCACAGCAATATTTTAGGAGTTTTTTTGGAACTTGAAAACGCAGAAAACTGGTTTATAGCTGAGAACTACAGAAATGTCAGCTTTTGATTTTTAGCCCTTGGCAAATTTATAAAGTCAAATTAGTCATGCTTCATCTTGTAGGTCAAGTTTGTGACAAGCATCAAACCAACTAAGAATTAGGGAAGTCAGAATATTTGATTTTTAACCCTTTCAAATTAGGAAACACCTAAAAATCAGAAGCAGGCACGCAGGGATAGTTACTGATACTGCCAGCACCGCCTTAATTTATGCAAGGAATTATCCAGAACTTACAGTATTAGACCAAAGATGAGACGACTGTCTCCCCTTATGACAATGACCAGAGACGGGTGGCTTGTGAGCAGCCAGGGGCACAGGGCAGCAGGAGAGCGAGGCCCCAGTTGCTGAGTGTGTGGGCAGCACAGCTACATCTGGGCCCACAGCTGGAAGGCAAACCAGAGGAAGGTGGGAGCCATTCCTGGTGTTTGGCCAGACAATGGACCCAGCTTGTTCCTGGCCTTGGGCCAAAGCCCACTACATGGACCCAGTGGTATGAAGCACTAAGAAGTTAGTTTCAAGAAAGACTTAAGAAAGCCCCAGAGCATATTTGAGGGGTGAGTTGAATGCAGGAAGTTGTCATGAAGAGGGCAGAGAGCATAGATGTGTCTTATTTGTATGCAAGAGGCTGGGCTGCCTGTTTTCCTTATCAGGAAACAGGAGGAGAATGCAAGAGTTCAGCTTCCACAAGGATGCCTGGGGGAGACAGAGACCTGAGTTAAGCTAGGCATGTACTTTGAGTTCTGGAACAGCTCGTTTAAGCAAACGAGCCCCCTCCCAACCACTCATTTCCCACCTCATGCCACTCCTCCTACTGTGCTAGCACAAGATCTGACATAGAACCAGAGAGGGAAGCACAGCAGGGAACTGTTTCAGCCGAAAAATAGCTCCACAGAGAATAAAAAAAAAGCCCCGCCGCTTGATTCAGTTTATTGTGAAGCTACATAAATATGTGCTGCTTGACAATGGAGAGGGTGGCACACATGGGATATGAGAGCTGAAATAGCTGGGGAGGCGGAAGGGGCTGCCAGGGCTCAAGGAGGCACTGCCTTCACGAGCAAACTTGTGCCCTCACCAACAGCTGATGGTTTAGCACTAGTGTGTTCAAATACAATAGTGTAGTCAACTTATTCACATTTATAACAATGTATTTTGAATATATTCTCCAGGGCACTTAAGTTTTCTGTCTTTTGCTTTGAATAAAAAATATGCTGAATTGTATTTTCTCTATTTTGCATTTTCAGTTAATGGAGAAGTCCCCTAAAAAAAGCACAAATTCTTAGAATTCTGTGATATTCTAGTTATTCAGATCAAATTTCTCTACAGACCTGCTGGATACAAATATCATCGTACACAAATGTAAATACTCTTTGCACTAACGAGTTACCAATAAGCATTTACAAATATATAATTTTTTTTTTCTAACATTTGAAACATCTCCTCCAAAACTCAAAAAGAATCTCAACAGCTTTTGTGATACTTTAAAGCTCATTCCAGGTCTTCATGAATTCCCTCTTCTTAACTTTCAGTAAATCCTGAAAGTGAAGGGCTAAGCTGGCTACTTACAAGTTATTTTCAGGGTCTCAGCTCACGCCACTGCCAAAATGAGGGAAACACAACAGAGAGAGGTCCTCCAAAGATAAGAATAGCCGGTCACTTAAAAATATGTCACAGCATCCAGCAGGTCTTTGTCTTGTACCTTGTGCCATGTGATAGGCTTACACCTCCACTCTCAAACATCCTGAAGTGCTTTTACACCCTAACAGTCCACGTAGCACAGTCAGGAGATGCAGAGGAGCTACATTACCATGACTAAGAAGTACAAATTTGTTACAAGAAACAGAACTCTGAATGAACTAATTTTGCTTCCCCTTCACTATCTTTCAAGTAACAGTAAGACTTCTATGAGATCTTAACTGCAATTGTTTGGATTTTTTTCAGGTCTGCTTCCATTGTCTCCACAGTAACTTTTCTTAACGGTAGGAGCACCAAAACCCCATCATTTCACTGTCCCATTCTAGGGAGCACACCTCTGTCCTCAGGAGTGAGCAGCCCCAGGTTGCCTCAGCACCCGCTTCTCCCCATTCACAGCAGCAAAATTCTTCCTGTCACTCCAGGCCTTCTCTTCAATAGCCCCATGCTGTTCCCCTCCATGCTCTTCCCCCTCACCATAAACACTCTCCCCATCTACCTTCAAGCCAGGCTTCTTTATGCTTTAGTACCTTTGATTTATTCTCCTGTACACCCCTTGACCACTTTTCAGGCTATTTCAGACATCCTGGCTTTCCCTGCCTACACAGAAGTAGGTTCACTCGCAAGCTCTCCTGCAGTACAACCGAGGCTCTTTTTGAGCCTTATACTGGATATTCACATATTATACTGGATATTCACATACATGAACTCCAAGGCACTGAGTTTGTTTCACAAGAACAGGAAAAAAACATGAATTCAAGTTCAGTTGGAAAAGCCTAACAAACTTTCCTTTGAAAGGCTACTACAACATGGCTCATAATTGAAAAACAAAGGTATTCCAGAGTGTTTATGAAGTTAGATAGTACACATAAATACCACCATTCCCAGTTCCTCCATTTAACTGACGTAGTTGGCAGGTCTGCTTACACTATGAAGTAACTTTTTTTGTGAAACTTTTTTGGGTCAAGTTCAGACCAATACATTGTAAACAACAGCTCATGACCCTGAGCAGGAATCTCCACAAATCACCATTAGCCCTTCACTGTACTCAGGAATATCTCTTCGTTCGCAGAGGTCACCTCCCCCTTTTCAACAAGGTCTTTAATCTAGGCTTTGCTGTGCCACTGCAGCCCTTCCAGTATAGGGGCTGCCTGTACTTGGTACGCAATCTGTGCCCAGAGTTTGTGCCGTAGCGAGCTAATCACCCAGGCCAGCAGCTCTCCCAGCCAAGCTGAGTCATTCTCACTCCAGTCCCTCAGGCATCTACAGGACATTTTATCCACTCCTCCAGCCGCCCCCTCCATGCCACCTTTGGGACTTGCCTCCCACTGCACAGCTCTAATCCAGCACCCCCAGCCTTCACCACTCCCTCCCACTCGGGATCTCCTCTCCCACTCAGCCTTTCCCCCTCCCCCAGCACCACAAGACTGTTCTACCGATTCCCCCGGCGCCCTCCCATTCTCCCTCATTTTCCATGGCTGCTTTCTGCAGTCCAGCCACAGCTGATACCGTGAAGGATACTAACCTACGTGTCAGAGAATTGCTGGGTGCAGTGTATTAACCCTCCCAAGCCTTCCAAGACAGCACTTTACTACTTCATCACTGAGATGATTTATAGTTAAAATACTTTGTATTTTAAAAACTCTTAGAGTCACCTTAGCACCAATTCCAGTGCTAAAAAGTGATAAAATACTCATCCCCCTTATTCTTTGAACTCTTGCACACTGACCTTCAGTCTGGGACGGGGAACATGGAGTAAATCCTAAACAGGGGGAAGCTCTGAATTAAATGATATGCTGAAGTGCATTCGTGTCCCTGCTCTTTTTGGTCCCAGTGTTATTCAGGACTTGGTTGGCTTCAGCAGGGTACAAGAACACACAGGGCTGAGCAGTTAGGGTAAAACAATAATGGCCCAAACTGCACTTGAAGCGGTCAGTGCCCAGGGGAGCCAGCTGCGAGCTCAGGATTGAGGTCTGGTGGCAGGGTCCTTCTCCATCACTGCAGAAAGGCACCCAAGAGAAATTCTAACGCACTTGTAAAACTGAATAAATGCAAGGCAATTCCTCCTAATTTAATTAATTGTAGTGGAGATTCTGAACTGTATTATAATTTTTCTAAATAGTTTAACATTAAGGTTCAATACCCCTTGTAATCCCCAA
The DNA here is from genome assembly GCA_025331215.1 of Actenoides lindsayi. Lineage (NCBI taxonomy): Eukaryota > Metazoa > Chordata > Aves > Coraciiformes > Alcedinidae > Actenoides > Actenoides lindsayi. The sequence goes on from WTSP01010479.1 coordinate 15,848, forward strand.
GAAACAACAAGGGGTCAAAACTCAACTCTGACAAGGACAAGCATATGAAAGCCCTGGGACAGATCCTCAGCTTCTGGCTCCTATTCTCAACCCCACCATTGGCATATGAGGTGATAAAGAGAATTTATCTTTGGAGGGGAGGTTGGACTTGATCTCCAGAGGTCCCTTCCAACGCCTACCCTTCTACAATTCTATTTCAGCTGAAGGGGACCTACAGCAATCACCTAGTCCAACTGCCTTAACTGCTGATGTAAACTACTTTCCTCTCTCCGTGGCTCCATGAGAAACAGCATTGCTACCCCCTTGGATAAAGTGAGATCTGCTGGAAGGAAGTACTGCTAGGTTTTATTTTTTAATAGTTTTCTCCACCATTACATATTAGGATCTTTTCCTCCCTCCCCATTAAAAACCACGCACTTAAACATTTAGACAACTGGTGCCTAAGAGTCAAAACCAGTTGCTCTCTCCAAGGCCAAACTGCCTCACTGACCTGATGTCAGCTGGTACTTAGTAGGATTTTTAAGTTCAATTATATTAAGAGACAAGCTTCACAGATTAGGGCTATACTAGAATCAAAAAGGAATCTTAAAAGGCATAAAATGTCTTTACATTTATTAAGCAAACTCTGCAGTCTTCTCTTGGTGTATTCTTGTTGAAAAACAGAACATTCAGAAAAGTATCATGAAAACAAGAAACAAAAAAAACCAAACAACTAAGCTTCACATGAGGCACACTCTCCCTTCCCCTCCCCACCCAAGCAATGGGACTATCTCCACACACATCCCAGTTTTAACTTTCCAACACAAGCAGCAAGGCACCATTTACAGCCAGGCTGGAAAATGAGGTGTTCCGTGCACATTGCCATTCTGCATTCCTAGCAACCCCCCGCAGCCACTCTCCCCTTGTATATTAGGATAAGCAGGTTATGTATACACCCAGGAAGGAAGGTACAGACAGCAAAAGAAAGGCCAGTGTCAGTTGTACAGTTCTGCTAGGACTTCAAGCCTGGAAAATGACCACTCTGCTGGGAACTCCTCGGTTATCCGACAGTCATTATTAACTCCCTTTCCCTTTGCGGACACGAGTCCAAGTCTGCCAGGTTTAACTGAGCCTACGTGCTCTCACCCCTTGGTTGCACATTCCAGCAATGCCAAGAAGCAGAGGACCAGGACGGCCAGCTCTGCCCTTACAGCAGAGTCAGGGAGCAAAGGATTATTTCTTGGCATTGGTTGTTCAGTTTTGGGTTTGGGTTTTTTTTTTCATTTTGAAAATTAATTTGGGGATTATGAAAAATTATGCTCTTGCACATTAATGGCTGTGATCTAAAATTTTCACATGAAGAAACAACACGTGGAAATATTAAAGCACTCATCTTACGGACGTGGATCCGAGAACTGTTTAATAGCAGTCAGTGAAGGGGTAACATTGTGCTTTTAATCTACAGTTTAAAAATAATGATTTGTATAGCTACTTAGTAAAACAATAAAATTAAGAACAGAAACTGATATTAGGAAACAGTGAAAATGTAATAATTAAACACATGATGCTTTTCAAAGCTATATACTTAATGAGCCTAAATAGACACCTATGGTTAGGAGGGTCTTAAAAAAAATAATAAAAAAAGAGACTTTTTTCTTTTTTTTTTCTTTTTTTTTTTCAATTTTTGTCTACTATACTGTATGCCTTGCTTTGGTGTTCTCTCTGCTGTCAACTTAATGCTTTAACAGTATGTTTACGCTTATGTTCTTTTCAAATGCTTGGCATTATAGTGAGATCTCATATCTTTCCTCAAATTAAACTTTGCTCCACATACTCCACATGTATACAGATGAACATCCATGTGCTGCTCCAGTTGCTCATTATTTGGGAATATCTGAAAGCAGACCTGGCATATAGTCTCTCCAGCTGATAAGTGAGATATCATATGCCGTACATGGTCATGTTTTCGGAAGTTGCCTTGATCACAAATGGAACAGACATACCTGGCCATGCCTTTGTGCATATCATTGTGGAGCCGCAACTGGCGCTCTCTTAAGAACTGCTTCCCACATGTCTGACAAACAAACTGTTTTTCCTTGGTATGAACGGTATAGTGTTCCCGCAAGTGGCAACGCTGATAAAATCCTTTCCCACAAAGATTGCAGAAATGCTTACGTCTGTGATCCCTCTCGTTCTCTTCCATCATGGAGTTCTTGAACAGATCTTGCTCCAGGCAGTTTGACATATGTTCAACCACTAGGTTTTCGGTTTCAAAACGCTGACCGCAATTAGGGCATCGGAAAGGACAGGCAGAATGCTTGTATAACTGTTTTTTTTGAAGGCTGTTCATTGGGAAGTGACTGTCCCTGAAGTCCTCTAGCATCTCTGCAAACATCATGTCCCTTATTTCCGACTGCTCCTCAGGGTTTTCTTCTAAGTCCATTTTCTCCTCAGAATTTCTGATACCATTCATGGTCAGATCCTGGGGTTCTCCACAGGTCTGTGCATGATCCTGTAACTGCTTGCCTTTGACCAGTATTTGACCACACTTGCCACAAGCGCATATATTTTCTATATGTTTGGATAAGTAATGAGAGGACAAATCCTCCTCGGTGATTGTTAGCCCGCAAAGTTCACAGGGAGCGTTTTCCACGTCCTCCTGTACTGAAGGAGCCTTCCTGCTAAGGTGCCGCGGACTTTTCAAACACTTTCTTTCATCCTCATCCATGGATAAACGGGGTTTCAAAGTCTTCCGAGCATTTCTCTTCTCTCTGATCTCTTCCTCCACATAGTATCTGTAAAGCGGCTCTTCCTGTTCATCATCTAGGTCGTCGTTGTCGGAAGACTCGTTGCAGTCTTTATCCGTCACCTTAATAATGTTAAAATCCTTCAGCTCATCTGTCGGATTGTCCTCCGGTTCCATCTTGATGATAATCCTCTTCCTCTCAGAGGCTCTACTTCCTTCTTCACCTGACGTCTCGGAGGCAACCGTGCTGCTTTTTCTGCTCGTGATGTTCGACACGGGAGATGAAGAATCGTCCGCAGCTTGGCTCGAGTCCCCCTTGTATTTTTCTGTTTGTGTGGAGATTATTTTAGAAGTAGAGTCCTTTTCATTAAAGTCTACTTTTTCAGCACCATAGTACCTGGCACTTTGGTAGGAATGCCTGTTAGTGCACGTTAACACGTGCTCATCCAGCAGCTTTTCACAGCTAAAACTAAAGCCGCAGCTGTCGCAGGTGAAGCTTCTTCCAAAACGGCGCGAGTGGGACACGCGCTCTTTTGTGTGAGAGAATTTGGACGTGGTGCTTTTTTTACAGACATCAAACAGTTGTTCGGGGAAGCTGTTTAGCTGTAAAGCTTCTTCATCAGGCTCTTTGTTATGGGATGTATTTACTGTCGAACTTGGCGGCTCCATGCCCCACCTGTTTGCTTCGCTGCCATTTCTAGCGAGCGTGTCTTCATACATTCTCACGCCAAATATCATTTTACTATTCTGGGTGCTAGAAGCAGAAGAGGAACATTTTAAACTAGATGAGTCTGTATCCTGTATATCTTCTAGACATTCAGGTACATTATATAGCTGTAAATAGTTCATGGCCACTTTAAATTGCTCAAAATTGGCAGGGGCTGTCATAATTTTTCCTAAATACATGAACTGTAGAATAAGATCAAAGCATTCAGCGCTAATCTTCATGTTGCTTAGATTCAGCTGGGCTGTAGTGTGTTGATGGTTCATAAAAAACATCCTAAAATAGGAGCTGCACGCAGCAAGGACTGCTTTGTGTGCTTGAAAATAAATATCATCGATAGCGATACAGCAGTCGCAGAGAAAGCCCCACTCTCTTTGGTTATTTAGCTGCTGAAGGACATAGTTGCTGTGGCTTGTTCTTGCCATCTTGTACTGCAGTTATAGCCCTGCATAAAGAAGAAGACATCTGTTAAATCATGAGCACAAAAAGCAAAACCTGTGTAAACCTAGGGAGGAACTGCCATCTTTTTCCTCTCTAGATCTTCCTGTTCTCACACCGTTTGCTTCCTGTCTGCAGATCTGTGCTGGTAGCTACTGACAAATACTGATGCCAGAGAAAACATCCATAAATCCACGTTCTCACCACTAGACTTACAAGACTAGTAAACTAATAAATATAACCACCACACACGTCAGTCAGAGCAACACTGCTAGAATGTAAATTAGCAAATATATCTCAAAGTCCTACAGCCAAGATTTTCAGATACGAATTCTGAATGCAGAAGTTCAAAAACTTCACAGGGTAGACTTCTGTAAGATGGCCCGAGGACAACAACTGTACAAGGTAAGCTGACTGCAAGAAACCACTCTTCAGTCTCAACCTGCCTTTTTCACTTGTCAGTCCCACGGACATACGAGGCAACGCATACGAGAAACCAAGCCGAGCTCCAACTGGTCTTTCCCTCCCTATTAAAGGAAGCTAAGATACATCAATGGAGCATCCACAGAACCTACATCCTCTCAAGTTTTGCTCTTCGGGGCAGCTCAGGAACAGCCGCGACCTTATCTGCGAGGCATCTCACAAGCCAGGAACTGCAAGCTCCACCGCAGCCGGAGCGGCGCAGGGCAGAGGGGCCGCGATGGCAGGTCCCGGGCTGCAGCCGGTGACCAGGCAAGCTGCGCGCCAGCCGCGCGGCCGGCTGAGAGGCAGGAAGTGGTGCACGCCGCGCCTCCGACTGCTCAAAACCACTCGTTCAGAGCGCTGCAATACAACCTGAACACGTAGGTGGGAAAATAGACAGAGACTCGGCGATGGAGAACGGTGGAAGCCAGCGAGCCAGGGGTAGAGCCACAGAGAAACGAAGGCTCGACAAAGACGAGAGGGACAAGTCTCCGAGTGCTGAGGGTTGCTGTAAGTGAAAGGACTAACCTGTCCTCAAGAGAAAAGGGGAAGAAAACATACTCGTTTCCGTTAACAAAAACATCCAGAAGAAATGCGTTGTTCACAGGTGTGCGATTAATTTACAGATGATAAACTTCAAGTACGGTCAGATCCAAGAGCAGCCACTACGCGCTTTGGAAAATCTTTACTGATATACATCATCTGCACTAACTGCACAGGAAGGGGGGTGAGAAACCAACAGGAGGTATAAAGAACACCCTAACTGAAATAAAAAACCTAACCCAAAAACATTCTGAAAGGTTACTGCAAGCAATGAAAATAACTGTAAGGGATGTCTACAAATGAAGTACAGGTTAGAAAAAAACATAAATTAAATGACATTTTATGACTCAATCAACTGCACGGATTGATTTGCAACCATTCTTTAGAGTGAACAAAATTTAAACCAAATACACACAAAAATGCTCACTATTTCTTCTTATTCCCCTGACACCTTATGTCTCCTAAAGGCTGGGAAATGGGTGGGGAAATTAAATTCCACAATTAGTGATGAATTTGCAAGTCATAGGCATTGCCTGGCTTGTTAAGTAGCAAACCTAAGGTTCAAGTCACTGTTGTTCTTCGTTTCACAAAGATCTGCCACGGAAGAAACACGTTCAAGCTCTCCAGTTAAGAACACGCTCACCCAGCAATATTCCCCACTGCCAATTCATACAGCGGTACTTATGGAGCATCACCAGCACCAGACCTTGCCTGGAAATACGAACCTTGAGATTTGGGTCGAACTACACTGATGATGGGCATCTAAATGGCAGCTGCTTCTACCCCCTCAATCCAATCCCTCAAACCCAAAACTCAGGGCAAGCACCCTGACATAATATTTCTCTGACCAGTTTGGCCCAGTGATGTCCACTGCAGAAATACAACTCGTTGCATGAGATTAATTTAATGGCTTTCTTACTAACTTTCAGAAGGATGGCTTTGAAAGCAAGAGAATCTGTGAAACAACTTCATGTCTTTTCTACAGAAGACCGATTATTACCTAAGTCACTGGATGAGTTCAGATCTTTCCATGAAAAACAGCAGAGCTCTCAACATCAAGTAATAATAAAAGGACACGTCATATTCTTACAAATGCCAATGTGGTTTAGATTTGAGGTAATTCATTAGATACTTAAACATAATTCAGTATATGGTATCAAGTATTAAGAACAGCAGCTGCATAATGACAAAGAATTTACTTCAATTTCCAAATTCTGAGAGTGAAAACCAAGGAGAGAGAAGATGCAGTCTAAGGCACCACTGGCTGTTTGGTGTGGACAGCCCTCAAGACAAGAAAAGCTGAAGGACAGCTGGTTTCAATCTCTTCCTCAAAGTGGCAATTTTTAATTTTTTCATTTAGATTTTGGGGGTTTTTTGTAAGCTAAAAGTCCTCTATATCTTCCAGTAGCAGAAGGGCTGTGAGCAGCAAGCACAGACTGAAAAAGAAGGTCACAAACTATCTGCACACACCTGCAAACCAGGGTGTTGGTGGAATGATCTGGCAGCCACTGGAGTGCCAGCACATAGACTCATCGTTTCCCAGTTTCCTTCTCTGACAAAGGTGAAATGCATGTGCCCTTTTGACAGGGGAACTGCTGCAGAGCTTTCAGCACTGTCCCGATACACAACGACCCACTGGCAATGCCCACCTCTGGAAAAAAACCACCCAGAGCACGAGGTCACTTAACCAGGAGGACAAGGTGCTCAGATACATACCTGGCTTCTGTTGTGGTAGCACAACACGTAGGTATGAAAACAGAGAGTGTTTGAAGTTATTTATATTAATGAAAGTACTGGCATCTTCCCTCTGGATGCTGTATTAGCCTGCTGTATGTAACTATATATTTACAGCTGCCAACACTTCCCACTATGACAGCCTGTGTTGGGCTATTTAAAACTTTGACACATTTCAACCAGCAAAGGCAAAACTTTCCTGCTGAATTGCCTGCTTTGGACTGATTTCCTATCCCAGCTCCCCTCCCCACCCAAAAAAAAATTTCAGCCAAAATAGTTCCAAAAACAAGGCTAAAAGAAAGCTTTCATATATATAGATTACTGTTTTATCTTTAAAAAAAAAGAAATCTAAAATCTTTGAAGAAACTTCATATGGGAGAAAGTGCTGTCTTGGATATGGCATCATGACAGAAAAATCTGCCTGAATTTGGCCAAGCTATAAACTTGAGGGGGAGAAGATAAAAACTATCAGTTTGTTCGCACTTAGTGTTAGTTACTAAAATCTCAGATTACAGCCTTGCTGAGAACATTTCTTTCTCCTGCAGCTCCTTTGTTCATAGGGACCTTCCTGCACCGTCCTCCCCCCGCTCTTTTGCACAGAGCTCTGCCATGGTTTTGAACTACAAGAAGATTTAGACTAGATACCAAGAGGAAATTTCTTACGCAGAGAGTGGTGAGACACTGGAACAGGTTGCTCTGGGGGGTGGTAGAAGCCCCATCCCTGGAAACATTCAAGGCCAGGCTGGACAGGGCTTTGAGCAACCTGATCTAGCTGAAGATGTCCCTGCTCACTGCAGGAGGTTGGACCAGATGACCTTAAGAGGTCCCTTCCAACCCAAACCATTCTATGAATCTGTGTGCCACCTCCACAAAGTCACAAACCGGCAGCAGGGCTCACTACAGATTGTTCCCCACCATGACTCATGGCAGGGTTTTAGCATCCCTCCCGGCAGCTGGAGGGAAAAGAGGCCCAGTTCTGGCTGATGAGAGACAGACCCAGGAGCAAACTTAGTGAAAACGCAGAGAGATTGGGAACTGTACGGAAGGGAAAGCCTCTGGAAACCAGGAGAGCAGTAAGAGACAGGCTGGGAATGGAGTGCTGAGCTGAGAGGAGGGGACTGGGATTAGAAAGCAGAAATGGGAACCAACCCCCCTGCCAGAGCAGGATCACCTAGAGCAGGTCAGACAGGAATGCGTCCAGGCGAGTTTTTAATGTCTCCAGAGAAGGAGACTCCACAACCTCCCTGAGCAGCCTGTTCCAGTGTTCTGTCAGCCTCACCATGAAAAAGTTTCTGCTTACATTCACATGGAATCTCCTGTGTTCCAGCTTGCACCCGCTGCTCCCTGTCCTGTCATTGGACATCACTGAGGAGAGCCTGGCTCCATCCTCCTGACACTCACCCTTTACATATTTATAAGCATTAATGAGATCACTCCTCAGTTTCCTCTTCTCCAAGCTAAAGAGACCCAGCTCCCTCAGCCTTTCATCATAAAGGGAGATGCTCCGCTCCCTTCATCATGTTCGTGGCTCTGTGCTGGACTCTCTCAAGCAGTTCCCTGTCCTTCTTGAACTGAGGGGCCCAGAACTGGACACAGTATTCCAGATGTGGCCTCATCAGGGCAGAGTAGAGGGGGAGGAGAACCTCTCTCTACCTCCTAACCACACCCTTCTAATGCACCCCAGCATGCCATTGGCCTTCTTGGCCATGAGGGTGCATTGCTGGCTCATGGTCATTCTGCTGTCTACCAGTACCCCCAGGTCTCTTTCCCCCATGCTACTCTCTAACAAGTCTATCCCCAACCTATACTGGTACCTGGGGTTGTTCTTTCCCAGATGCAAGACCCTACACTTGCCCTTGTTGTATTTCATTAAATTTCTCCCTGACCAACTCTTCAGCCTGTCCAGGTCTCGCTGAATGGCAGCACAGCCTGCTGGTGTGTCAGCCACTCCTCCCAGCTTTGTGTCATCAGCAAATTCATTCATCCATTCACTGGAATTAAAACAGTTCAGTATTTTAGCACTTGCAAGCTCTCTGAAAATTTCTCAATAAGAAGTGGCCAAACAGCAGGAGACCTCTACACAGTGGATCTGAAGCCTACTGACAACAAACTCCTTTTGCTGGTTTACCATTTCCCACAATGTGCAGTGGTATTAATCTGCAGATCTCTCTCAGAGGCCAGTTGAAAACCACAGCACTGCAGCTAACCCAAACTGGTAATTCATTCTCCTCAGAAAATCCTACAAAGCAATCAGAACCTCTCCCCTGCTTGTGCCAAGATGCGTTATTTCCCCAGCAGCCACTCAACCGGCAGTTCAGGATGCGTATTGTTCTGTCCACTCAGAAAGTATTGGTTGATGTACATCTTAAGTAAGTGATCCTTTCTTGTTGACAGACAGATGGCACTAAGAAGATGCTAAAGCCACTCAGGATACCTCTTCTCAGATCGCTAATGAGACCTAAAAATTAACCAAGTAGTTCTCCACAGTGGCTGAAGATGGCTCACCACCACCTGCAATACCTGTCTGTGTCTCATAGTAACCGGTTCTTGTTCTGTCTTTTTCACTACATCTAAGATATTTATGGTTGCTCATCTGTGTGTCTCCTTTGCTCAGCACCATGTGGGTCCTGGACACCAGTTTGACACAGCTAGGGCCAGCATATTGAGCTCATCTTCCAGGAGAGATGGGGTGAATATCACAGCAGGGTCAACTCTAAGCTTAGAGGCCAATGGCCAAGTTATTCAAGGAACTAAGTGACCTATCCGTATCACTTGTTCTGTGAGAGCTTCTGGGATAGGTAAGTGCTTGTAATATTTTAGTCACTCTGTGATAATCACAAAGAAGTTTAGAGGAGGGCATTCTACAAACAACTATAGCACAAACAAAAAATCCTTTAGCATCCATTCCATAACCTCAGAGTAACTGAGATACCTGCATTTCCTTACGAAGGTTAAAAAAACAAACAACAAAACAAACCAACAGCTGGCCAGTGAGGAAGCTGGGAACGCCTAGGTGTCATTAGCCTGTTCTTTGCCCCTTGATATTGATTAAAAAAAAATCCTTCTTGCCTAGTTCTGGGCCAAATCAATGGGTAAATATTAGTCATCAGATGTGCTATCATCTAGCAAAGCTTTTGAAACACCTTTTTATTCCTACAAGCCAACTCGCAGAAAGATTCAAGCTATTATTTCATCTGTTACAGTTCTGATGAGGTTCAGCCATTTTAAGGCGCTTTTTTTGTGTGTAGCTTTGTGAAGCAACTCTCAAGTTCTTCAAGAGCAAAGCCACTAGCATACGCTTACACTTATTATCCCAATTATTAACAGAAGTTACCATCACCAAACATCCAGAAAAAAGATTGAAACATTCCTTTCATTCAATGAGTTAAAAGCACTTAAGAGAATCACATTCTCCTGCACCAGTCTCCCAGGAACATGTGACCTTTAGACTTTAACAATGGCTTTTCCAAGATTTTCTCCCTTTAACATTCCAATGAAAGCTGCTGGCATGTTCTCAAATCCTTCAGTGACATGTTCTTGGTACTTGACTTTTCCCTGTCAAAAGGAAGAAAAGAAATTGCTTGATTTTTCATTCACCAGCTGCCTAGTTTTCACCCATCCTCTCCCTGTACTCAGGACTGGTGAGGCCACACCTCAAATGTTTGGTTTTGGGCCTCTCACTGTAGGAAGGACATTAAAGTGCTGGTGTGAAGCCAAAGAGGAGCAACAAAGCTGGTGAAAGGTATAGAGAACAAGTCTGATGAGGAGCAGCTGAAGGAACAGGGCTGTTTAGCCTGGAGAAAAGGAGGCTGAGAGGAGACTTTATTGCTTTCTACAACTCCCTGAAGGGAGGTTGTAGCTAGGTGAGGCTCAGTCTGTTCTCCCAAGTAACAAGCAATAGGACAAGAGGAAATGGCCTCAAGTTGTTCCAGGGGAGGTTTAGGTCGGATATTACCAAGTATTTTTTTCACCGAAAGGGCTGTCAATCCCTGGCAAAGGCTGCCCAGGGAAATGGTTGAGTACCTATCCCTGGAGGTATTTCAAAGATGTGTCGATGCGGTCCAGAGGGACGTGGTTTAGTGGTGGACTTGTCAGTGTTGGTTTTGTGGTTGGACTCAATGATCTTGAATGTCTTTTCCAACCTAAATGATTCTGTGATCTTCAGGAGACTAAACAGCAACCAGATTTTCTCCAGCTTGTATGTTTCATCCTACACGTGCAAGGCATGGACCTGGGTAACTCTGCAAAACTAGGTAGGCTGTTGTGAGGACCTGCTTTTGTTGCAAGATCTTCTACTTGGGGAGCAAATAGAGAGCAAAAATCACTGCTATAAAAACACACCAGGGCAGATTAAGTGTTACCTGGCCCCAAAGAGTGGACAGGGGGCAGATTACTTCCTCAAAGCCAGGCCTGCCTGTACGCATAAGGAAGCATGGAATTGGAAATCTTAGTGATTAATAGCTGAGCCATCCCAAATCCTCATGTTTGTAAAATCTAGAGCCTCTTAGCCTTTAGTGTTCACATTCACAAGCTTTTCCTAGCCATGAACCAAGTGTTAAACTCAGCCTCCATTTAGAAAAATAAAATTTACAAAATTCCCTACTAAGTCCCCTTAAAGCCCAGCTCATTTCCATAATAATATCCATTCTTGCCAGTAATTTCAGCACAACACTACAATGCAAATCCTTATACTACAAATGAAAGGAAACTTCTGAATGAGAGTAGAGGAATCACTCTAAATATGTAACTCCTCATTGCCAAAGAAGTGTTTTGAATTACTCTGGAACCATTCTATTTCAAAGCTGATAAATAATCTGGAATATATCCAATTCCACAAACTAATACTTAGGTCACAACAAAGCAGAAGAGATCAGGTATGTTCACTATGGTTTGAGTATCCCCAAAAGGTTCAAAGATCAAGTTAGAAGGAAGAAATGGGACCTCAGCTTAACAGCTATGGCAAGAGACCCCTTGCAAAGAGGGAAGCTATGGTGTTAGTACACATTACAGAAGACTACTCCTTCCTTCCTTACCTCCATGACCCATTTTAGCAGTGCCTTCAGACCTTCCTCCCAGCGGCTACTCCAGCGAGCCACGATAAACCCTTCCATTTGAAGCTCTTTGAAGAGCAATGGAATCTGAACATAAGGCCCTGCAAGAGAAAGGAACCAGCAAACCACCTGCAATATCAGTTCCATTTAAAATAAACCCCAATACGTAAAGAGAGCTTTTAGTCAGTAAAGACCACTGGAACACCTTGTTCCAGCCAGAAGCAACTTATATGTTTTCCAAACAGAACTTCCAAGACAAAATCCAAGGATTCACGGACAGATGGCCATGCAGGGAAGCAGAGGCCTGATCCATAAAGCTGCCGGGCTAAAAACTCAACACTTCTGAAAACATTTTTATTCAGAAGTAAAGTGGCACCAGCTTCATCTTAGGGGCTTCAGCTGAATCCTGGAGACACTGTTTTGGTAGCTTGTTTGATAGCCTACCAAGTTCTCGTGCTCTTCCTAAATCTCAAAAAAGTTACACACATTAAGAACCAGTTCCCTTAATTATAAAAATGTATGAGTCTTCCAGCTCTCAAATGCCTGTCCCACTTTTAAAGTGATCTGGAAGTCAGTTGTCAAAGACAGTTCAGACCTCCCTGAAATCTTACAGAGGAAAAAACAAACAAACAAAAAAAAAAACCCAACACAACAACAACAAAAACAAAAACAACAACAAAAAAACCCAAACAAAATAAAAACAAAACCCACAAAAAACTCTAAGCTGCTTCATCTAAAAATTTGCGGGAAATCCATTCACTCATCTGAAACTACGTACTGTGTAAATGGCATCATGCCACCACACCTGCCTTCTACTGATCTGTATCTGTGAAGAGCTCTGGGGAGTTCTATTTTAAGTACTTTAGTCTCCTTTATTTCTAACCAGCTGATGTTCTCCATCCAACACAAGTGAGCACAGAGGAGGATGAGAGCGAGTGTGGTCACACTCCTGTCGTCCCAGAGCAGCAGTTTGTTACCCAAATGTATACACGTACATGTATTCAAATGGCAGACAGAGACAAACAATAAAATCCCAAGAGGCTCCTGTTAAAACTTTTTCTCTGCCACTACCAAACAGGAAATAAATTTAGACACAAGAAAGAAGGCACACACCTTTCTGAGGCATGGCATCATTGTACTGACAGATGGCTCCACAGACTGCAATCCTTCCATATTTCTTCATGTGGTTGATAGCAATGCTGGCAAAGTCTCCACCCACCTACAATAAGCAGAGTATGTGCGGTGTTAGAGACAATCCACTGTTTGGGGTTGACTGCCAAAACTCACCAACTTTTCATTGTTGTACCAACAGGTTCAGTTAAGGGGTGGAGAGGTGAGCTCCACTACTCCAAACACTTGTAGCTGCAGAAACCCTTACATTTAGCCCTACGAGGACTCGATCTCACTCTTGTAAAAATTAGTGAACACAGGGAATCAGTTTTAATTCCAAATCTGCTTCACAAAGCTTAGTTCAGAAGTGTTGGGCAGGACCTGCCCTTACATCCTTTCTCCTAAGGGGCATGTCTAGGGCCACCTCTGCTTTTCCCCTACGAGAGTTTGCCCTTTTACCTCTTCGCATCATGGTGATGTCAAGTTCTTCATGATTCTGTGCCCCCAAAGAGGGATGTGCTGTGCTCAGAAGCTTTTAATGGAGAAAAACTGTGAGAAAATTTAAGGCTGGGAAGAGGTCTGCACAAAAGTTAGAAGTGAGAGAGAAGGGAATAGGCATAATCATAAAATCCATTTAAAACCTTAGCAGCACAGAACATGAGATCTGGAAGGATAAGGCAAAGCAACCAGGAGCTCCTGCCACAGTGGCACACCCTTTGCCCTGGCACCATGCATTCACATCAATTGCCAGGGCACGGCAGGTGTGCTGCAATCCATACAGAATGACAGCACCATCATCCCTGGATGGGCGGACAGACTGCTGAGGCAAAATTATGCTAAAGGGGTGATGATGGCTGCCCTTTAAACCAGGTAGCTAGCCAGGGAGTTTTAGGCCAGTATCTCAGCTAATGCCACTGTGCCAGCTATTACATTACCAGGTATAATGCATACATTAGCTGTACTAAGAAATTAAAATGTCAGGCAAACTGACATGGTTTGACTGCATCTGTACTGCTAAACTCTCTTAGCTTCCAAAACAAGATGGTCACATTCAAACAGCCTATCAAGTATAGTCCACCACCCCCATTAACTCCAGCTGTATTTGCAGGGGTCAGAAACCCTCAATGGACCACTCCAGCAGTTTTACACATGGCCCTTGCAACTGTTTTGGTAACAGGTAGCAGCATAGCCATCTGTACTATGTAAAGTGGGGCTGTCCATGGTTGCTTCTCTTCCTGCAACAGCAGAGAGCTGCTTGTGGTCCAAGGTGGGGCCAGGAATGGACAGGAGCTCTCTCTGTTCATCATCAGTTAAAAGGTCACTGTTACCCTGAACTCCCCAAAATCTAGTTTCCAGAGAGTGAAGATAAGCTTCTCTCTCTGAATTCGCAAACACCGCCAACATTGCAGCTTTGCCTTTCAGTCTTTGTTCTTTGTTACTGCCCAAGTCAGCTGCAGAAATAAGTGTGGGAAGAGAACAGGAAAGCAGTAAGCTCTTACAGAGACCATTATTAGACCATTATTAGATGGGACTCAGTATCAAGTTCCCGGTGTAGTCCTCAATTAGATGTATACAACATTGAGTTGCTGCTCTAGTTTAAGGAAAATGACAGACTGCTCAGGGCAAGGCCCTCTCTGTGAACTCACATTGTCAAAGAAACAGTCATAGCCATCAGGAGAGGCTTTATGTAGTGCTTCATCCAGAGACTTAACAGTCTTGTAATTAAAGGCTTCATCAAAGCCTAGCTTTTTCAGATAGGCAACCTTGTGATCTGAGCCAGCAGAGCCAACCACTTTGCAACCCTGCAAGAGAAGGAGAAAAACATTTCTAAACATCCCCTTGCAAGAAAGGCTGACACTCACAGAGTGCTGGGTGGAGGGTTCACCCTTAGAGTCAGGCTGTTGTCACCATATCGATTCCTGAGATCTAGAAAACATTCACCTAGCTTTACTACACCTTCAGGAGCTTGTCCCATCTCAAGACCTTACTGTAGGTATGCCTTCAGGGATGTGTGCCCTCCTGATCATTCATGATCTTGTTCCCCTGTCTCCCAGGTGAGGCTTCTGAGGAGCAAACAGGAGCAGTACAAGCCACTCACCCCAATTTTAGCGAGCTGTCCCACCACAGAGCCCACAGCACCAGCTGCAGCATTAACCAGCACTGTCTCTCCTGGCTTCATCTTGCAGACCTCCAACAGACCAAAATAAGCAGTGAGGATGTGAAGAAACAGAAAAAATTTACTGAGGAATAAAAAACACCAAACAGAGATGTGACATGACAACATTGAACCAAAATAGTCACAAGCAGAACAAGATTAAGTTTTCCTCATTCTTTATGAAATACAAAAATTAACCCTAATTTCTTAATTTGCCTTTTTTTTAAAGCCATCTGGGG
>WTSP01010480.1:0-36691 GCA_025331215.1 Actenoides lindsayi
CTGGTCATAGCAAAACGATAGGTCAAACCTTAAAAAAGGGTGTTTTTTTTACGGTGTGCCCGAGAACGATTGTCCCTTCCCCCCCCCCCCCCCCCGCCCGCCATGTGTTAGTTACTGATGAACTGTGTAACTTAATCAGCAGTATTCTCTTGCTGGCAGATAGCTGAAGGAAAGATCTCTCAAAATATTCACGCAGGAACTGTCTCCTTGCTCGTTCGGTTTGTTAGGCTTCCCACTCTAGACTGAGGAGAATTGCTACTGACATTGTCTTATCAAAAAAGTAGCCTGAATCACAGAATAGAGAAATATGTTTGTTCTTGGGTAGATGAGTCTGTTATCAGTGTACCATCCTTCAAAGCCCTGGTCTCTGACTCGTGTGCTTCTGTACAGTAAGCATGTAGTATCGTAAACACCTGTTCTTGCATTCAATCGGATGTCTAGAGCTGGATAGGAAAGTATGTAGGTTCTTACTGTATTTGCACAGATTAACAATTGTTAAAGGTTTGATTTTTATCACGCTGTTTTGACTTAACACTGGAATAAAATTATTTTCCTTTTTGCAAAGTTTTAGTGGTATGTATGTTGGCTTGTCTTATTTCACTTTTTTCCGATAAATGAAATTGTGCAAAGCTGAAGTGGTTGCACCAAAACCTGTTTTAGTGCTTCTCCAACCTGAAGTCTTTTCTGTAATGTGTATATTTCGCTGCTTTTTGTATCCTAACATACACATCTCTATCTATAAAGCTGCTGAGCATCATGCATCTGAATTTTGAGATTAGCTTTCTCTGTAAGTCATGTAAATACATGATTTATATGAACCCTGGTTCAGTCCAAATGCACCCAGTAACTTATCTTTTGCCACTGTAACACTGCTGTGCCCTTTAATAATCCTTGCTTGTGTAAGGGCTACAAAAGTTTGTATTTTCCAGGTACTGCTGTCTCTCCTCAGCAGACCAAAGCATTCCCTGTCGTCTTCCTTGTGAAACACAAATAGATGTTTGTACCTCTTTTGGGTGGAGGGGACTGAGCAGGGACCACAGGCAAGGCTTTACTCAAGGGTTATTTTAATTGTTCCTTGCCATGTGGGCCACTGCCTACCACGGTTCTTCCTTTATTTTAGTCAGTCCCAAGAAGGTTGGTTTACACAATGAATGGAGCCTGAAGGTGTTCATTTCTGTCGCTCACAAGTTGCTTTGGTCCTCTGTTATTGTTGATCATGCTTTAGGATGTGCTAAGGCACAGTGTACACGCTGTGTCCAAGTGCTCTCTAGTCAATGGAAAAATCCAAAAATAGTTCCCAAGTCCTTGCTTTTTCCTCAATGTTATCTCCCAGCATAGTCCTGAAGGCCAGAGCTGGCAGCCCCTGGACATGGGGGCAGTGTGGCAGTACATTGACCCCTCTCAGGGGGACTGTCTGTTGTGGCACATGCTCAAGGTAAAGCTGAACTGGGCCAGCCTTCACCTGTGTCTCCACATGATTTCAGGGACCAACAGTGATTGTAGGTTTGCCCATGTGTTTAATGTATAACCCTTGAAGGAACATTCTTGGAGGGCTGTGTGTACAGTCAGTGTTTGAAACACTGCTGCTGGGTTTTTTTTCCCCTCTACCAAATCATAGGTATAGACTACCATACTTAAATGTTGTATCAAGGGGTAGTTCTTGCTCCTTCTAAGGTGCTGAACTTTGGGAAAGGGAAGAAACAAGTCTGTAACCAGATTTTTTTTTAATTATTTTTTTTTTAATAGACCTTGTTCCAGAGCAGTATGTGGGGTCCCTGTAGTTCACAGCTGCTTCAGCACAGGGTAACCAGGAGCAAAAGCAAACATTTACAGTGTGTTCTCCTGTGGATCTTACACATTTCCTTGGGCAACTAACCAAGAAGGTGGTTGTTTTCAGCAGCGTTCAGGGGTCTCTGAGTCTCCCCAATTGCTGAGACAATGAAGGCACAAATGGAGCACAGAGGAAGGCACAAGCAGCTGCAGGAGAGAGGAAACCAGCCTGGCAGCTCCATGGAGCAATGAGGGCTGCTGGGAGCTGTGGGGGAAGGTGAGCTGGGGGTGCCTGCAGGGGAAGGGATATAGATTTCACAGGGCAGAAGGAAAAATCCAAAACTGGTGTCAACAACTGATTTTTATTGTCCAGCTTCTAAAACAAAAGATATCAATACGCAGGGTGAGCAGTACCCATAAGCCCAGTTCTTACATTTTAATCTATTTTTTGCTTTTGTCCTAGCTTCCTTGTTTCTGAAATCCATTCCAGCAGGTTGCAATGGTTCTCAACTGTGGATTTACTGGCCTGTTCCTCTCATTACAGTCGCATCCTACAGATACTTTTAGGGTTGTTCTGAAATGTAGCCAGATCCTCCTCTATAATCTTACATAGATGTCATAATTCTCCAATTTTTTCCAATCCATGTAGATTTAGGGTAATAATAATTTTTTGTAATAAAAAGACTTCTAAGAAGTATCTTTTCCCTTCAAGAGAGCAATGGATAAACCAGGAATCCTGCTGCCCCATGGATAGTGAGCAGTCCCATCTCCTCCTCCTGTATAGCTAGAAACAGCCCTGGTAAAAATAACATTGTGCTCATGTAGCAAATAGGAAAGTTTCAAAGCACCATGGTTACAGCAGACTTCCTCATGCCACGGGTGAGCACCAGCTGCCTGTTTCTTTCCTACCCCCTCCTGAGATCTTTTCCCCCCTGCTGCTTAACTGAGGCCTGACTTTAGGGAGCAAAGAACCCCCTTGCCTGCCTTGGCTTCCTCAGATTTAAGCAGGGCACTGAGGTACCAGCGTTGTGGAGGTGCTGCCAGAAACTGACCGCTAATGGGTCTAATTAAAGCAGAGCTATACAATATTACTCATTAGCCCACTTTCCAGAGCTCACCATGGAATGCTGCTCAATGATTTACAAGCATCACTGAGATTTTCTTGGTGAAGGATAATGCTCTAAACTGGCCAGGGAGCAGACAGAGCAGTTTGCTTTTGCCATAGCTCCAAGCATCACAAGCAGCACCCCACACACACAACCTTGTCCTTGAGGGCTAGGTGCTCTCTGCAGCATTGGAGGGAGGAGAGGCAGGATGAAGGAGACAGGCTCCATGCTAGGGCACTGGCCAGCCCACGAGGGTCAGCTCCAAGAGCAGTTTCCCCTGACTATCCTGCTCGTCTTCAAATGGGCCTCAAACACCCTTCCCACCAGTGTGCTTTCCAGGAGCTGTGAAAAAAAAAAAAGACATCTTTTCTCTTGTTCTCCCTCCTCCTGAAAAAGACTCTAGCAGCTGACTGCCAAGCATGGCCAGCAGCTTGGACAGGACACCAGGTCCTTGCAGGACTTTAGGGAAGCCCCAGTCTCTCTGGCTGCAGCAGGACCCCTGTGTGTGATGGCAGAGACACACCAGTTTCCAAGCGTGGTGCAGGGGACGGGTACTTCTGAACACCGCCTTGCTGTCCGTTAACACATCCTCTATAGCTAAGAGCACTCGCACAACACAAGCCCATCAACGTTTCACAAGTAGTAAGCAGCAAGAAGAGTGTCACCCTTCTGTGGCCCTGTGTCAGTGCCAGCCACTTCTGCTCCCTCTGACTGGCGTCAGGCACCTAGGTGAAATACCTGGAGGCCCCCCTGAAAGTCCTTTCGGTGGCATTGGTGGCAAAGGACGCCTCCTCATCTTCTTCATCCAGCTGGAGGCTGCCGGAGGACAGCCGCACCCGGGCCATGGGCGACCGCAGCACCCGGCCGTACAGGGAGCAGTAGTCGGCAGCCAGGAGGTCGGAATCAGAGTCACTGGACTCGGTGCTGCTGCCCACGTAGCGCTCGGCGCAGCGCCGCGGCCCCAGCGCCAGGCCCTGCTGGGCTGGCAGGTGCCGAAAGCCGCCCGCCTTCCGGCTGCTCAGCGCGGGGCACGGCCCCAGGGGCCTGAACTCGGAGCCGTAGGGGAAGCGGATGGTTTTCATGTCTGACTGGCTCCAAGAGCGCTTGGGAGGCTGCTCCTGAAGGCCATAATCGAAGGAGCGAGCCAGCAGCCTGTTCTCCCCTGCTGGGGCCACGCTGGGGCCTGCTGCCGTGCTCACAGCCTCGTGGTGGAACTCCCTGGCCTGGGTCCCGCTCGGGCTCCGCCTGAGAGGTTTTGCAGCCACGGGGCTGCATCCACCGGCTGTGTCCTCACCTGGTGCCACTGCATGGCACGGTGGCTGGGGGGGCCTGTCCAGGTAGAAGAGGACCTGCGGGGCCAGGGTGGCCACGGGTAGCGGGCACGGCACATCCGTGTACACCAGCTGCCGCGCGCTCACCTCCTGCATGTTGCCCACTGAGGTGCTTTTACTGTTCCCAGCAAACTGGTGGTGGGGCCGAAAGGAGGTCAAGGGATTCCTGGCGCTGAAGAGGTCGGCAGGCTCCCATGCTCGCTCTAGCTCCAGCTCAGCATAGAGTAGAGGGAAGGCAGATGAGCTTTTGGAGTGGGGCAGGAAGGCAGGGGATGCTTCGGGCTTGGAGCGCTCCAGCTCAGCGGCGAACGTCACCTCCACGGCAGAGCTCCGGTGCTGGCTGTCCAGTGTGGGCTCAGAGGCGTGCACCCCATTGGCATGGTAGGAGCCCCGGCTGCCGTAGGCCAGGCGCAGTTCCTCCACCTGAGCAAGGACAGAGGGTGGGTGGGTGCCCAGATCCCCAGCTTGGCCAGGGGGCAAATCAGGGCCAGCAGTGAGCCTGCAGAGCCCAGGGTCTGGCTTGGCCTCCAGCCAGCTGGAGCCACAATGCCAAGACAGGCTCCCTGCCCGCCCTGCCTCCAGCCCAGCCCCAGCACTACCTCTTACTGATGCTGAGAGGAAAACTCTTACTGATGCTGAGACGAATTACCTGCTTGGAGACATCTGTCAGAAGGTCCGGGGAGGAGCGACACTGCCTCTCATCGTAGCGGGATGCATAGTGCTTCCTGCAAGGCCAAGAGCATGGGTGGGTGCGTGGCCAGTCGGGAGTCTCCCCCCCAGCCTGGCCACTTCTCCCCTCCGTGCTCTTTCAGTACCTCTCGAAGGGCAGGCTCTTCATCTTCGCCTTCCTCCCATGCTCCAGCAGCTGCCGCTGCGTCCTCCCGCTGCAGCAAGGGGGAAGAGGGGTGAGCAGCACCATCAACCCCAGCCCTAGGCAACCCCACAGCCTAGAGGAGGTGAGGGGACACAGCAGCACCGAAACGGTGGTCTCTCCAGGAGAAGCAGCTGTTGGGAGTCATCCCCTCACATCCATCCAGATCCAACACAAAAGGGAGGCTCAGCAATTCCCACACCTTTCCTGGCCTGTGTTTGATTTTACCCCAGGACTTTACCTGTAGCGGAAACTGGAGCCCTTGCTGCACAGAAGGGCTTTGGGCTTTGACTTTGGCTCTTCAGACAGCCTGAAGAAGGCATGGTACTCCACACATGTCTTCCAGAAAGCCTTACAGGCATCCCGGCTTGCCATGGTGAACTCCAGCGTGTCCTTGCACAGCGCCTGAATGGCCAGAGACAAACGAGCTTGTGTCATGGATGCAGGGCCAGGCTTTGCCATTTGCCCTCCTGACCCCCCCAAAGAATCATGCTGGGCTGCTGGTGGCTCCAGCCTCTGAGGCACAGGAGGTGGCACATGCTGTGCTCAAGGGGGAAGAGGAGAATCACCCATGAACAACAGAAGTAGTTTTTAATCGAAAAATCTGTGACTTTTCATGGCTGATCCTCTGTCCACCTGTTCCTGAGCCTGGCAGCTGCCTGCAGTGTGGCACTTACAGAAATGTTTGCATGGAGCTTGATGAGAAAATGCTTCCTCTTGAAACTTAGTTTGCGAATTTTAGACCAGTTGAATGTGTTGATCTTTGTATTGCCCTGCAAGGACAGACACAGCAGTTAGAGGAGGATGAGGGAAATGGGGATTGCAGAGATACCATGGGCACAAGAGCCCCAGCATGGTGCTCACTGCTGCTGAAATCGGAGGAAGGGGTGCCAGGAGATGGTGGTTGAACATCAGTTGACCTCCAAAAGTGGGACTTTTGGTTCAGGGATTAACTCTGCCTGCCAAAGATATTTATAAGGCTCTGGATCCCAAGACAAACCTCACAGAGGTCAGGGCATGGAGTCCCATCTGTCCCAGCTCAACTGTTGCCTGAGTTAATGCAGAATCAGCCCCCTAGAAGAAGCAGGACCCACCTCTTTTTTGCTGGGAAACGTAGCAGAGTTCAGCTCACTCCCCTGCCTTTAGACCTAGCTTAAGCAGGCAGCGAGCGTACCTTACCCCTCATTATCATTACACATCAATTTAGTTGCAGCCACACAACCCTGGTGTCACGGCAGGACCGTGTAAAATTGTGTTAGTCCATGCCGTGGCACCAAGACCCCCTCAGCTTTCTGAGTGAGCCCAGGTTTTAATGGGATCACAGATGCTCTAATTATGTGTGAGGGGTGTTTATGGCTCTGAATAAATAACTGGGTCTGACAGTGCTAATTATGAGCAGCAGACCCACAGTTAGGATTTATTTTTTTTTTCCCCTGCTCTGGCAAGATGTTCCTAGGTTGAAATTAGCCAGTGTGGGAGGCAAGTGCTGCTTCACACTGGCTGCGACAAGTCTGTATTTATTCCGCAGCTACACCGTGATTACAGCGTTATGTAATTACACAGCCGTGAGGGGGCTATTTTTGCTGGCAGATTATACAGCGAGCGCATGTGACGCAGCCGTGTAACCTGCGGTGCTTACACGGCCACGCTTGCCGGGACAAGAGGCAACAGCGGCGGGGCGGGCACGGCAGCACGCAGCCAGCGCTGCCCGAGGCGGGGGGGCTGAGCCCCACAGCCCTGGCCCAGAGCATCACCTCCGCACCCGCCCTCTGCTCCCTCTTGTAGGATTTGGGAGGGTTTGGAACGCGCAAGGAGGAAGAGGGTCCCCCCCCCCAGTACAGGTGGTGTCCTTGGGAAAAGGCCATCCCACCTGGGTGCTGGCTGCCCACCCTGAGCCCCAGGCTCACCCGCAGAACCAGCACGCCCATGTGTGTCACGGCCAGGTTGATCTGCGTCCCCTCGCCGTCGCTGGCGGGGTGCGGGCGGATCCCATACATCTCCAGCTTCCTGGCCACGTCCAGCAGCTGAACATCTGACTCGGCCGGCGTCTTCCCACTGGAGACACAAAGGCAATGAAACGGGCTGGAAAAAAAATGCCATTTTGGATGGGCGTGTGCTGGCGTCACGCCCACCCCGCTGCTGACCCTGCCTGCTCATGGAAACGGCCCCACCGTCGGGCACCCGTCAGCTGCTTTGGGTGGGCAACTGTGGCACGGAGCAGCCCTTACCCGTGTCTCCGGTGGTAGTGCATGATTTTGTTGTCCAGGTACTCCTGGTTGGGCAGGTACCTGTGGGTCGCCAGGTGCTGCTGGTCCATCTCCTCGTGGAAGTCACCCAGCTCAGCTGTGAGGAATGTGGGGAAAACATGGGTTAGGCTGGGAGGGGTCCTTGCAGGGGCAATCCCTGGCTGCACAGCCAAAGCCCCGGCGAGCACACCATCCCCTAGGAAGGGGCATCCTCCCCGCAGGCACTCGCCTGCCCTTACACTGCAGCAGATGGGAGACGAGCAGTGCTGCGCTCTTGTCGCTGCAGGGCAGCTGCCCCAGTGCCAGGTCCTTCTTGATCTGGAGGGCGAAGAGGTACCTGTGGAGGGAGACAGGAGAATGTCCTGGGGGCGAGCAGGGCTCAGCAGAGAGCTGAGGCTGTCCCCACACCTCTCCCTGCACTTGCCCACGTTTCAACCCAAGGGATGTAGGTCCACAGGGTCACGGGAACGCCTGCAGAAGGCTAAAGCTGGACACCACTATCATCAGTATGATGCTGCTATTGAGATAGTAGGTTTCAGAGTTAACATTCCTTTATGCTTTGGAGGGCATTTGCATCCCTCGGGGCTAATGTTCTGCAGAAACACTGTCTTAGCTTTATTCTTAGTGCCTGTTCACAATGTTTTCTCTAAAACATAAGAGCTAACAATGTCATTTTTAAAAATAAACCCAAAGTTATTTTTTTCAGAGCACAGCTTGAGGCAGGAGCTAGACTGAGCAAAGTCATACTCAGTGCCCAACCGCTAAAGTGTTTGGCAGTAAACAAATTGCAGCCTCTTAAGACGGCTGATCCTTCAAGTGGATTTTGTTTAAAAACAGAGGATCAAGAAAAGATACTCTCTCCGTTTTGTTTCGTAAAGCTGGGAGCTCTTTCGATACTTAGGATAACCACTGCTCACAGACAGGTTTGGGTGGAAGAAGAGTAGGCATTAAATTCATACTTTACAGTTGCAGAGATACAGGACTGTGTGGTAAGAAAGTACTAGAACAAGAACTGTACCTGGTCAGCTCTTCTCTCAGATGTCCGGGGTCCACTGGGAAAAATTTCACCATAAATTTGAAAAGAACCTCCTTAGGATCTTAAAACACAACATCTTCATAAGTTTTCTTTTACGTGCCTATTGAGAACATTTACAACCCTCTTCACACATACTGTCTCCTCACAGAGTAAACTACTCTGGACCCTTACAAATCAGGACTCAAAGCCCTGAACACCAGGGACTCCAGTCTGCCCCCAGAAACCAGCCTGCCCAGACCCCCAGTGTTACCAATGGAAGTGAACAGGGAGTTGGACATCTAAATAGTACTAAAGAGAAAAAGCTCCAGTAATTCTTTAAATTGCAAAGACTGCTGTGTAGGAAGGGGGTTTCCATGGAGCCGGGGGGTTTGTCTGGAGTGTGGCCAGAGCCCTGGTGTAATTGCCATCAGCGGGGCTGTACAAGCACTTCGGAAGCAACAGTTCCATAGGAGGCTGTTTGGGCAAAGGTGTTTTTGTGGCATGAGTGAGAGCCAGCAGCCAAGCCCAAGGCAAAGAGCGTGAAGGAAGGAGGCAATTTTGCAGGCACTGACCGTCCCAGGACACCATGGGATGTCTCAGGTGCTCCTGGAGGGACAGACCAGAAGGAACATGGAAAAATAAATGGTTGTCTGAAATAATCCCATTTCTGGTGCACCCAGAAAGGGGAGGTTCTTTATCAGGCTCTCCCCTTGCAGGGAAATTCATGCAAAACTGCAGCCTCCCCATGGCAAATGCTGGAGTTGTGGCCTCATGGCCTCGACCACCTCCTAGGCATCATGAGTTTGGGGAAAATACTGGTTGGTTCACTGCAAATGCTGCAAGGGGCACTGTGTTAACATCGGTCATGGCCACAGCAGGGGATGCTGAGCCTGAATTCAGGCTCTGCAGTGTCTCTGTGCAGTGGCACGGGGAGGCTGGGGACTGGAGAGGGGCAGCAGAGCCTGCAAGGCCCAGGGCTAACCCCACTTCGGGCAGGGCTCAGGCCATGCAGGCATCTGGGCTGCGAAGAGCTGCAAGAGGGAAAGGAGAGCAGGCAGGGAGCTATGCCTGTCGCTCTCCCAGCACAGCAATGCGCACGCACACAGCCGCCCCTGCTCCTCCGCCAAGCTGGTGGGTCAGCAACAGCTCAAGCCTAAAACGGTGCAGATACCAGATTGCAAAGGCAGCAGTATTTCTATGGGGTTTTATACGGACCGTGGTGTCTTTGCAAACAATCCTGCCCAGCCTCACACTACAAAAGGAGCTCAGGTAAAGGCCAGAAACCAGAGCCCCCATCCCCAAGCAGTAACAATGCATGAATGTGCCTGCGCTAGTCTGTCATCGGCATGACCTAGAAGAACTGTATTCTTGAAATACTTACTTTTGACTTGCTTTGTTATGGGCTTTAGTGGTTCCAACCAGACCTGAAATAAAGCGGTGAAGAACTGGGTGAATAAACAACACAAGAAATAGGGAATAAAAGCAGCATCGTCATGCTAGAATGCCCCACAAAAATGCTGGCCAACTCTGCTGCTGTGGCGGGCAGGCCCACTGGGCAACCCCGCATGGATGGCTGCGGATATACCCCACGGGCTCGGGCTGTCACTGGGGCTTTGCCAACCATCTTGAGGCTCCCCGTACAACTCTCATTTTCAAGGGGGTTCTGGCTTTGTGGCAAACCTTTCCATCTGGCATTCCAGGGAGGTGCAAGCCCCCAGCCGTGCAGGCAGTTGCTGCACGGTGCAGCACCGGGGCCCTGCGCCGCAACCCGCACTCACGTGGTTCCCGGTCTGGCTGCGAAACTCCAGCCCAAAGTACTCCTTCTCCACGAGGTTGAGGTGGCTGCAGGTGAGGTTGAACAGCCCTTTTCCGCAGGATCTTTGCTAGCAAACAAACACACCGCAGAAGCAGCAGGTTAGGCAGTGCTGATGGCAGCAATGAGAGGATTTCAGTGAGATAGGGGAGAAGTTTTACCTCCCTACTTTGAGAAGAGCTGTGGGCTTTCCCCTATTCCTGATTTCCAAACCTTTCCTCAACAAAAGGTACCGGTTTCAGCATGTGGGACAGGATGTCTGTACACCGTGTCCTTCTTATCTTTGCTCTTGGAACTCACATCCCTTCTCATCACTTCTCTCCTTTTTTAAGGAGTGTAAACCAGAAATGAGAGGAAAAGGAAAGCACTCTTGCTTTAGGCTCAGCTTTTGCAACCATCACTATCCAGGCAGCACTATCCTCGGCAAATCAGTGAATAAACCCCAGGATAAGCACTTGCCTGACCCAGAGATTGCTGTGGCAAACGTGCTTTATTAAGAGCAAACAGGAGCACAGCTCAAATCTGTGTAGTGAGCCCGTGTGCCCCGACAGCCAGCAACTGGATTGCTGGGAACTAGTTAAGATTATGGTTAATGGTAATTAAGAGCAACAGGATCCTGCGCAGATCCTGTGCCTTTGGCCCTGGGTCATCCATGTGCTTTAGCATTATTAATTAAGTGGGACTACATGCTGATAAAGGAGGCCAGGCTGTAGTTATTCCCAATAAACAGAAGCACTTGGAGAGTGTTTTGCTTGACTTGCTGCAATGTAGCTGAGGAACAACCCAGGAGGCCCCTGGCTTTGGAAAATGCTTCAGAAAGCATCAGAAGCGAACCTGGCAGTGACCCACTCCAGCAAAAATCCTGCTACTTCTTTATTAACTTGTGAAAAGCAGTGCAAAACTGAGTGTGAGTTCATGCAAAAGCAAGCTGGCAAGAGAACCTGGGTTCCATAGCTGCTAAATTACAGCATTTCAGTGCTGGAGGTGAAGGCTGGCTGCAGCTCCCTGTGCCAGAGGCAGGGACGGGAGGGATCCTGGCTGCTGGCAGTGATGCACACTAATAACCACCTTTCATGGCTTCTCCTGGGATGAAATTGCTGGCTCCATGCTGAAAGGCTGCTGAGAAGTGATAGTATAATAACAGCATTTGCTCTGCAGCACTCCCGGTTTTCCTCAAAATTACTAGATCACAAGGGTAATTAAAACAATTATAAATGTTGATTTCCAAGCTAGAATTTTCTAGCATGAAAGGCTTTGGCCTTTCAGGCAGCCAGGAAAGACAAGCGTTTCTTACTGGGTTATTACCCACTATGTCTGCTGGGAGCGACCCACTCTCCTCCGAGCCCAGCAGTGCCCGGGGCAAGCACAGTGGGAGACACGTGGTCTCATTCCCAGGAAAACCTGCTCAATGGGGAGACACAGCCCTGTGTCACAGGGGATGGTTTAAAAGGAGAGGCTTTCCTCTTGCAGGTGCTCCTAGGTTTGTGGGGTACTAAGGCCCTGACCCAAGCTGCTGCAAGCACAGAGGTACAGATGTGAGGCGTTGTGCCAGAGGAGCACGCGGTGGGGCTGGGCACCCCACATTGAATGTCTCTTTGCTGACGTCGCAGGGACAGGTGAGCACCCACAGGCAGAAATGCCAGTGGTGAGGATGGTGGAAAGAAGAGGCTTCCCTCGCCCCTCCTCTCCGTGCTGGAAGCAGCTGGGGCTGCAAGAGGGGTAAAAAGCAAGAGGCATATCCAGAGGTGGACAGTGACGTGTGACACAGGGCAACACGTGCTCCTGTCCCCAGAGGACACCCTGGCAGCCCTTGCGGTCCAACGGCAAAGCCACTTTCCTTCAGTGTTCCCTGCAGCATGGGCTGCTGCACCCAGGTCTGTGGTTTATGGGGGAGCAACAGGCTGTGGAATTTGGTGTGATCTTTCCCCATCACCTCGGGAGATGTCCCCCACTTGGTGTGTTCTTCATGGTCACAGCTGGCATGCAATGCCATGCACCAAAAGCTGCCAGCCTCAGTGTTCCCTGTGCCCTCGCTGGCCCAGCTTGCATACAGCCAGCTCTGCACACCTCCTAGCAATGAATTCCCACTTTTAGTCAGCATAAGAGACACCAGACCACACAAGACTGTCCTTCACTCAGCCCTGGCAATTAGTTTCTCTGAGCTTCTTTGGTTTGCCTTTTCTTTCTTTATTTCCTTTGCAGTGATTCTTGCCCTGTAGCAAATTCCACTAGCAGAGATGCCCAGGCTTTGTCTGCCCAGGCTGCAAAGTGGTTCACCCTTTCTGTGATGCTCTGGGAGGGCTCCCGAGGCTGCTCAAGCTCAGGACTGTTTTGTTTAAATGGTTTCCAGAGAGAAGAGTGATTCATCCATGAGAGCACATGCCAGGTCACAGCTCTAGGTATCTGGGAGGGAAAGGAAGAAGAGAGGCAGCTTTGCAGTAGCTCCTGTCAGTGCAAGAAACCCACTGAAGGCTGACCTGTGACTTCCCCTGTGCCTGTGCACTGGGGCAGGGCATCCCAGGGCTCACTGGCATGACTGGCAGCATCCCAGCAAGGTCTCGTCTGTGCCATGGCTCAGCCCTGGGGTGTTCAGCAGGGAAGGCACAACAGGGCACATTTGGAGATGTGCCAGACCCCTGCCTTCCCTCGCCCTGGGAGCTCAGACCTGGCTTGCTGAATGCTATCCTGGGAACCACCTCCAGCACCCAGCCAAAGGAAATCCTGGGAGCTCCATGGCCATAGGGAGGGTGCCAGCTCCCAGCTGTCAGTGAGGATGTGGATGGAGACAGAAGCCTTCCCAAGTCAGCACCCAGCACCGGGAGACAAACTCATTCCTGTGCAAAGTCAGGCTGGAAATTAGCCCTCGCTGCATGTGCCGGTAGCTGTGACACCCACGTGGGGCAGGTATAGATGCCAAGCACCAGGAGGAGGAGCAGGCCTGCCATGTTTTGTCTCTTTTGTCCTTTTCCTTCCCATTATACTGAAGTACCACACATTCAAAAGAGCTTTCCAAAGTCAGGAGGGTTTTAGGAAGAGTTGCTTGAAATAGCTGCACAAAACTTAGCCTAAAGCGGTCCTTTCATAATGGAGAAGTCACTAATTCAACTACTCATTTATCGTACCCATACAGCATCAAATGCATGAAATGCCTGAAAGGGGTTTCCAGTACCATTCCATGCTAAAAAAGGAAACGACCAGGAGTTCCTCTAATGGAAGCTATTTGCTGTAATAACATGTCGTGCAGAGCTATAGTGCTCTAAGTGTTTTGGGCAAATAAGAAAGCAGAGATGGAAAAAAAAATGCAGCAATATTGTACCAGCATTTCAAACTGTCTCTCGCTATGCCCTGTTCTAATCAATATGGGAAATAAAGCATTTTCAAGTGACTAGTCTCATCTTTAAGCTGACTCTGGGTCTAGGACTCACTAATTAAACTAAATCAAACAACTTCCATACTGTGCCAAGTGATGGAATTGCTCTATAGTCCTTTTCTGTGCAAAATTGCTGTCACAAAGAACTGGTACATTCAAGACTAAGAAGTTCTTGGGCTATGTTATAAAACCAGAAATCTGAAAAGTTTGAGAAATGTAACAGAACTTGAAAACAAAACAAAACAATTTATATGCAATACTTTGGTCCCAGAGGAGGTGCAAGTGCTACTTGACTTATTTAATTCAGTTACCTTCCATTATTATCAAATCCTTACTGACAGTAAATGCTCAGACTTACAAAAAGATGTTTCTGACATCTGACAGATATCATTTATATCTAGTTTCAGTTATCTACATACATAGATAAATAACACTACAGATATTAATACTTAGCATTTAAAATCTATTTCAGTAGTCAATATTCAGAACTAGCATTTACTAAATGTGAGTTATTAATGACAGTGTGTTGCAGGACACTGTCATGCAGAAAATAAGATACAGTGAGTTTTTTCCTCAGCCATTCTTAAAACCACATACTTTTCTTTTTCATCTGAATGGCCAGGAAGAGACGCATGCAGATGTTTCTCACTTGGGTAATTTAGTTAAATACCCTGTTTTTATTCTGTTCCCGTATTTTTCTTCCTTGTTGAATGCTTATACTGACAGCCAGACAAATGAGAAAAGACCTCGCATTTGTCAAGACCATCACTTAATATTAGTTGATTTCCAAAAGATGACACCAGATAAGTAAAAGCCATTCCTCCTTCTCTATAAATAATGCCAATAAGAGGAGAGAGCCGGAGTGTGTTGGTGCTAAAGGACACTTAGCAATCAGCACCATAACCTCTTGTTTTGGATTTGAGATTTTTTTGCTTTGTATTTTTTAGTTGTTTTTGGCTTTGTTTTGGTTTTGATTTTAAAGCTGAAACCTAGAAGCTGTCAGAGGCCATGCAATCCTTCAGAGCAACAATGACTTCAATAATTAAGAGAAAAAACAGCGATAAGAATATTATACCCACTTACGTCAACTACAAAGATCTTCTGGGAGTCATCCAGAAACTGGACTTTCAGGTGCAGCATCCTCGAGCATGTGGCTGAGCGTGTGGCAGGTACAGGAGTCCTAGTGATGTGAATGATGTGCCGGGCAGGGAGCCTTGACTCCTCTTGCACACATAATTTCCCTCTCAGCTGGATGAAGAGGCTGCAGTCACAGATGTGGAACTGAATGACTAAATCCAAGTTTAAAAACAAACAAAAAAATACTGACGCTTCCTGTGATTTACATATCACCGCTCCATTAAAGGATATTTTTCCCCTGTGAATTCTGGATCTATTAACAGGGGAAAGGCTGTGCAGCAGCTCTGCAAGAGTGGCACTAGCAGGGCTGAGATAAACAGAGTGGTTTTACAGCTGCTGGTGAGCTACACAAGGGCAACGCGAGCCCACGCTTTGTACTGCGGGGTCAGGGAAGAAAAGCTGAGCAGCTCTCCTGTCAAAGTCACGGAGCAGCGAGTGTCCCCTTTTCTCTGGTCTGGTTAAGGTGCACTTTAGTGCAGACCGGCTGGCTGGTTGCTGTGCTCGGTCCATGAAGTGGGCAGATATGGTCCTATCTGCTGATCTGATATGTGTGGGCCAGGCAGATGGGCTGATGTACTTCATCGGGGACTGGGAAATGTTTCCAACTGAACTTGAAACCAGGTGGCAGTCCTTCCTGGGGAGACAGAGGAGGACCTGCTGCTAATTCTTGGCTAGCACCCTGGTTTTGCAGCTTAGTGAAGTCCCACAAGCCTTTGAGACAATCTGGGTCCTGTTTCATACCTGAAAAGCCCACATCCCCGTGCACTATCTCATCCTTGGAGTGCAGGAGCCAGCTCCCCACCCTCGAACCCCCCCCAGGACTCAGCCCAGGCTGCCGGGTGCAGTCTCCCTGCACTGTGGTGGGCACCTGGGACTTGTATTTGTGCTACTTCTCTGCCCCAGCTACCGCAGGGCCATGATGCGCAGCCTGACCTCTCCAGCTGCTCTTGACCAGCAGAGCCGCCCCCGCCCTTGCCTTTGGACAAAGGCAGCAGATGGACAGGTGTACCTGTTGCAGAAAGAAATACACCCAGTAGTGCCAAAAGTCATTTGCTGGGCTGTTGTAGGGGATCATTACTGCTGCTGCTGGAAAAACACACACCACCACACACAAACCGGTGGGATGCAGAGTGATAGAAATGCACCTCAGCCACATTAAGTGCTGAGAAGATTTTGCTTGTTACTCCCTCCCCAGTTTCCACTGAAATATCCACTGTAAGTCATTCCAAGCCATTTGCTGTGGTCCCTCTTACACTTCCCAAATATGCCTGGGAATGTCAGGACACACTGTCAGGGCACACGCATAGCTTGTTATCTACTATGCAGAGAGGAAACATTTAGAGCTTTTTTTAGCTATAGAAAAACATTATCCTTTGCTAACCAGGACAAAAAAGAAGCCTAAAAGTTAAAGTAAATCTGTTTCTCCACATGAATCTGCTCCCTAAAGTAGCTAAGCGTATTGTCCAAGTGCAGCCAGGAGGGGCTGGCTATGCTGAGTACACAGACACAGCATCTAAGGACCAAATTTCCATCTCTGCCCTTTTCCCCAGGGTCTGAGCAATTTGTGTCATGAGAGAAGGGCATTGTCACGTACAAACCACCTGGAGGGGCTGAGTGCACTTTCCCTCTGCAGTTTTAAATGTTTGTGTTGACAAATATTGCTGGGCACTGGAGAGCAGAGCAGCACTCCTGTAAGCATCTCACACACTGCAGTCACGGCTCTGCCACGGCAGCACAGGGAGCATGGCAGGAGCACTGGACCCGCAGAAAGGATGCATGGGGGTGCAATGGAGGAGCCTCCAAACCCCAGAAGAAGCCAAGCCTCCCTGCTAGAGGCTTTTCTGGTGTGGCACCGACCCTGGACCCCATGGATGATATTAGAAGCTGAGTACTGGCTAGCTAGGTGGTGAGTGAAAGAAAATGGTTTATTTCACTACCATGGCATGAAGGAAGGGGGCTGTGTGGGGTTTATCAGGGCCTCTAACTACCCTAGAGAGGCATTCATGCAGCCAGTGTGGAGCCAATGGAGGCAAACAAGATAAATGAGGACTTTTTTGGGGAATAGAAGAGTAAGGGACAGCCAGAAGAGATGTGGGACAAGCAAAGCCCCCTTGGGACATGAGAATTATTGATGAAAGCAAAGGAGATCCACCACCTCAGCAGAAGAGAGACTCGTTTTACTCCCACTCATCTCTTTCCTTCTTCTGTAGGTGACTCTGGGGCTGGCTGAAGCAGTCTGTGTGAGAAGAACCAGCATCCAGGAGGAACAATCCTGGCTCCTGGCCTGAGTCAGAGCTGCCCTCCATTTGGGCATGAGCACCGTAATCCACAGGAGCAAGGAATAATGTGACACTGGTTCGAGAAAGCACAGAAGAGGTGAAGGGCGATTGCAGACGTACTGGCAGGCAGGGAACGGACCCTGAGCAGCAGCTACT
Source organism: Actenoides lindsayi (assembly GCA_025331215.1). Lineage (NCBI taxonomy): Eukaryota > Metazoa > Chordata > Aves > Coraciiformes > Alcedinidae > Actenoides > Actenoides lindsayi. The sequence continues at coordinate 17,095 of WTSP01010480.1, forward strand.
GGGGCATGGCAGGGTCTGAGCAGCAGCGTGTTGGAGAGAGTACTGCTTCAGAGCTGTTGCTCAGCCAGCTCAGCCCTCTATTTTTAATACTCTGGACCCTGCTGCCACCATCCACATTGCACCAGCTGCCCCAGGAGGGGCTTTGGTACAGAGTGCATCCAACCCTGGACAGTATTGCCTTGAATCGGGGTATTCTTCAATGTCTAAAACACTCTGGTGTTTGTCAGGTTGGACTGAGCAGAGCAAGAAACAAGAAGTCTCCTTCCTCCCACGTACCCTGTTACACCTTTTTCAAGGGGAATTTTCATGCTGGTCTTTAGTGTTGTCTTATGTATTCCCCTGCTGGCCCCAGAAGCAGCAGTGTGCAGGATGGCTGGCAGAGACCCGAGTCACTGTAGTTACACTCCATGGAGCCTCCTAAAATGGTGAGCCACCAGCATCAGGCAGCGAGCGAGTTCGGCCACCATCCTCCAAAAGGGCTTGCTTTGGGCCCTGAGGATGGGCAAGGAAATGCCCTAAACCTCCACAGTCCCTCCCTGAGACAGTCATGAGAGAGGAGAAGGCTCTGAGGAGCAAATTCTGGCAGAGAAGAAACGTAATATGCTCCTCCCGCATCACCGGAGCCACATCTCTGTACCATGTGCTTTGCCATGTTTATCTTCAAAATCAGTTTAGAGGAAAAGAAAAGAAGACAGTGAGAAAGTCATGGAAGAGAGATCCTTCAGAGACACCACAGTGCAAAAGTCAAGAACCCACACAGGGCTCATTGCTGAGAAGGAGAAGCACTCACCCTGTTTCCCACACTCAAAACATTTGCTATTGGAAGCTGCTGGAGACAGGGACTCACCTTGGTGGATTTCAATCTGTTTCATACATTTATGTTAGACCTCCTCTTCCTCAGCCGGAGCTTCTGGGAAAACATTCACATTCAGGTCTCACCCAGCCATAATCCTCCCAACTGCAAGGGCAGCGAGCAACACGGTCGCTCGCCTGCCATCACTGGGAGCAGGCTCAGGCACAGCTAAAGTCCTGAACAGCACTAGGCACATGAGAGGACTATCATTAGCTGGTTAATAAATCCAAGGCACAGCACCAATACTGCAAAATTGGAATTTCTTTCCAGAACAGGGTACCTAAAACACTCCTGCTTCTGCACCAAAAGGAATGTTTTTGCTCTCAGATGGGGGTCTCAGCTTATGCACTGGTTAAAATTTTTATAAAATATGCCCCCTAAAAAGGTATTTTCAAAAAAACAAAGCCTGAAAGAACTGAGTTTGTTTGGATTGAAAAAAGAAGAAAGAGGGAACAGCAATAGTCTCCTGATACATTCAGGGCCATGCCAGGAGGATAAATCAGCTGTCTTCCCAAGTTGTGGGGAAAACAAAGAATGTGCTGGAAATTGCAGAGCAGATCTGAGTTAGGTCCTGGGAAAGAATCTTAAACTCTTAAAAGGCAGGAGAAATACTGTGTGATGGAAAAGCCAGGAATGATTCAGGCACATACCTGTTAGGGATGCTCCAGGCACATTTGGTCCCACCTTTAACCCTTTAACAACGACTATCATTTTTCATTGATTTCCCAAATCACACTATATCTTGAGCATATCTCAGCAGTTGTCATTGACTTGCCATGTCCTGCCCTTTGAAAAATTTCTGCCCCAGAACCGTTCTACTTATTGAATATAACAAACAATGATACATCTGCATTTCCACCAAATTTTGCTTGCCAAACATCTGATGTCACTGTGCTGAAACTTATTACACATAAGCAATTGCTGGGAAAATGGAAAGGATTGCTTTTTTTTTTTTTTACTTTGTGTTTAGGTGGGTTTTGCCCATTAGCTTCCACCTGCAGGATAAGACTTCTCTGACCAGCATCTTGTTTTGATACCAGAAGGTGACATTATGCAGCAGCATTTTCCATTTTGTCCTAATCCTAACCAAGAACATCCTACCATGGTGCCTCCTCATCTTGCAAACATTCCCACTGAGAGCTGTACTTACAGAAACGCAACATCACCCACAGCGTTCACTGAAAGCATCTCCACAGACACTTGTCTGCCAAATTGGATGAGACCAGCAGGAGAGGAGAGCTTCTGTGCTCAAACACTCCGGGAGGAGGGGCACATTAGACTGGAAATGAAGGCAAGCTTAAAGAATTGCATTGTCTGACAGTGGCACACGGGGTGGTTCCAGTGCAGGTGACAACACGATGAGATGCTCGCTACACAAAGTACTTGGATGGGTGTTCAGCTGGTAAGAATTCCGGAGCAGTTTGGTTGCTGTGCAGGCTCCAGCAGGCAGGAATCCCAGCAAAACCAGCAGACCCGAGTTCAGTACAATTTGCCAGCTGGTGTGTGGGGGCAGAGAGGGACCCTGACACGGTAAGAAGCACGGTGCCGTTTCAGCTGCCTGGATCAACAGCTGTAATATTCATCAGGGAAATAGGTTTAGCTGAGTTTAAGCACTAAGCCAAATTAAAAGTCAATCACCTGACTTGCCCTGTTGGTTTTAGGGTTTTTTTAGTAAGCTTCTGATGCTCAGGGAAGCAGAGTCATATCAAATCCTATTCTTGTGACTGTATTTTTATTTCAGCTTCAGCAGCTGAGGTAAATGGCTCTTTTTACCTACCTGTAATAACAGAGTAAGAAATCACAAATAGTCTCAATTATCCATGAAAGACTCCAAATACAATTGCAATTCCAGACACCAAACAGACAAATTAACAAAAATAACAAATTAACAAAAATTTTCACAGTGAGGGTGACAGACACTGGAACAGGCTGCTCAGGGGAGTTGTGGAGTCTCCTTCTCTGAAGATATTCAAAACCCACCTGGACACATTCCTGTGTGACCTGCTCTAGGTGGTCCTGCTCTGGCAGGGGGGTTGGACTATAGGTGATCTTTCAAGGTCCCTTCCAACCCTTAACGTTCTGTGATTCTGTGAAATTAACTGCAAGTGCAAAACCCTCTTTGCAGTCCTGTTAAGATATACTCACACCATGCTACCAAAGTCCGGAAAGATAATTTTTTTCCCCCTATTTTTCTTCTGTTTTCAGCCTGTGCAGGACCTTGTTGGAGTTCCAGGGCCGGAGCGCAGCCCCTCTCCGGGCACTGCCAGGACGAACCAGCTCTTGGCCTCCACACTCCCTCTCCTGGTGGTTGTGCCCAGCTACAGACAGAGAGCAGCCTGCAGGGAAGAGCAGCTCAGCACAGCAGTAAGGTGATCTACCGTGCGACCACGTATATTGTTGGCTTTTCTTCTTTTTTTCAGGTTTTATACGCTATGAAAAAACTATTACCAGGCACTGAAGAAGGCAGTTTGCTGTAAGAGAATGCAATGATAGCACAAGCTATACAAGAAACTAAGTAATAGCCCAGCTTTGGTGTTCTGGAGAACACATTATCTCATTTTTAATATGCAAGTTGCACTCTGCTTTTGGCACAGCTATATAAAAAGCACTCAGTGATGTTTAATTCAAACAGATCACAGCGAAGACAGAAGAAAGCAGTTTACACAGAAAGAGAAAGCCTCACAAACTTATCAAGTCAAAAGAGAGCTGATGCCTCCAAAGGCTGGGGCATCTCTTAGTATTCAGTCATTTCTAGCTGGGAGATGCATCTCGCTACATCAATGTAGTAGGGCAAAGCACAGGACTTGTGTGTGCTGTCCTTAATTTGTCTGCTCCTGGTCCACTTGCACATCCCAACATCAACAAACTAAAAGTACTGTAAGCTTACCTGGAGTCCAGCAGTCCTGTGACGAGGTCTCCGGCCACACAGGCTCTCTGTCCTTGCAAGGACTGTCAGAAAGTCAAATGAATAAACCCCCTCCCTAAGGCTTTCCATGAGTCAAGCTTTCCTGGGTTATATCCACAAGGAAAAGACCTAGACCCCATGTACCACACCACAGAAATCTGAATGACAGGTGGGCAGTGCCTGCTCTTCCTTTCATGCAGCTCTGGCAACAGAGACTTGTAAGACCAGAAGCAGCAACAACTCTTCAGAAAGGAATTAAAGGCCAGGATGGTGAAAACCTTTGCTGAGAGTCATCAGGAAAGATCCTACGGCCAAAGACTTCATCTAAGGAAACTGCCAAACTGAGTCTGCAGTGCTGGGTGAAGAGACTGAATCCTAGTGAAAAGGATGGAGTTCTAAGGAACTATATTGCTTATTAACATGACAGATGTGGTTTCTCTCTTGGCTCAACAACTAGCTCTGGTTGAGTAAGCTTTGATTACATCTAGGCAAAGAAATGCACATGTTCTCCAGGTGCCTGCAGGCCAACGGATCAGACCCATCTCACCATATGGATCTTGATCCTGAGTTTTGTTAACATGCTTCCCTCCAGGTAGCTTCTCTTCCCCCACTCCCTTTTTTTCCTTTTATTCTTCCACAAAAGACCCTTATCACACTTTCTACCAAGGTCTGCCAAATTCCAGATAAAAAACTGGAAGCTGAGCTAAAGCTGTGTCAAAGCCATTCTTCATAGCATAACGTGGAGGTCAAACAGAGCAGCATCCATCCAAAGCTGGGAGCTTGGTACTTTAGTAATCAAAGGTATTCCCTGTCTCATGGCTCCTCTTCCACGGCCTTGTGGCAGATGGTGGTAGCTAAGAGACAGACATGTTTCAAAGAACAGGAAATATTCCTACATCACGACTGTCCCAAGGGTTATGGGGTACCTTCATAAAACCTTTCTAAATTATTGAGACCCAAGATGAAACAATTTGGATGGCCTGAGAGACAGTGCTGACAGCTACCAGAGAAATGGTTTAGTTGAAAGGAAAGGAACACAGATGGACTCCAAAGTACTTCTAACCAGAGTCCAACACTGGACAGGCCCTGAAGCTAAAATCTTTCTTCTAACCTATTAAAAAATACATCTGCATTACTGAGATTAGAAATAGGGCACTTGCCAGGTCTGGGCTAATTCCTGGAATATCAAATTTGAATGCCAGGATCAGTAATGTGACCGTGGTCACAGAGACGTGGGGCTGCCAGGGGCGTCAGATCACGTGTGACACACACCACACACACTCCTTCCTCCAGCAATGCTTACCCAATGTTATCTCTGAAAGTTCTCCACCACTTCCACATAACTGCGGTCTGCTCCAGACATCCTCTGTGAGAGGCTTTCTCTCTTTTCCAACATAAATCAGCTTTGCTGAAAATTTCTTCTTGTTTTCCCATAGCAGCCATGCTGCTGCTGGTTACACGACCATTGTTAATTTGCTTTCAAGAAAAAGGGTCTAAGGTCTGTTACAGTGGTAGGCTGAATCCCAAACTGATGATTAATCATCCTATCTGCCAGTTCCCAAAAGGACAAGTAGCCCTTAAGGAATGTCATAAACAGCAAACACATTTTCTCTTTTCTGCACTGACCAGATAATTTAAATCTAATGTCAAGGCAAATCTTCCAGGGACATAAAGCTGGCTGAATTAGTCAGCCTAGAAGCAGGAAAAAACAAAACAAAACAAAACAACTTGAAGAGCCAGAAATTTCCCAGAAAGCTGATTGCTTGGTTTACAGAGTTGCAGTCATTTATCAGTTACACCTTTTACTAGACACATAAGAAGTCTAAGTCTGACCAGCTGCATTACAGTATCACAAATGTGTGAAAGATACTATCACGTTTCATAAAGCTGAGAAATTTTTAACTTGTTTTTTTTTTAGGTTCTAGCCCACTTATTTATTTATATGCAAGAAGCCCATGTCAAAATTATTCTACAATGCTGGTGCATCTGATCCCAGGTAAGACCAAGCACCTCCCATCTTTAACACAGCCTTCCACATTATGCCCACAGGAAAGAAGTGCTACAATTACCATTTTATTTCCCAGGAAAGAACAGCTGAGGTCACTCAGTACCCTGCAGCATCTCGGAGTCGCAAACCCCACACACGCCTGATGTGATTTGGAGGAAGTCAGTCACTGTAAGAAAGCTGTCCCAGCACACTCAGGTGGAACCAGCAGAACACCAAGGAGCACAGACATGCTATAAACCAAACAGCAAAGACTGCCTGTATTTTGCAGGTTCCTGTAACATGAGAGACTCTTCCCCAGCAGTTATGATTATTGCTCCAAACTTTTTGAAGGGACTTGAAGAGAACCTCAGCTTTGAAAGGGAACACCAGAGGCAAGCATGTTGATTCCATACTAAATACACTGTTTTCATGGAGAGCCACAAATTTCATCCCCTACAGTCTTGTAATCGAACTGTATCATTGCTGCCAACCAAGCTGTCATAAGCTCAATGCTGCCCTCAGCAGAGCCAACAAACTACTACAGGTAGGATATGATCTTCAAATGGAACGCTGTTGCCGATTTACAGCTGAAGTCCATCATCTCTGCCCCTTGCAACCACGTTGACCAGGCAGAAATAAAAGTGGCTACTTAATAAACCGCAAAAGGCACATTATTTCACAGAGCACAGCCCCACATCATCTCCTGACAGAGCTCACCCGCAGCTACAGTAGCGCTACACGCACTTCCTCCAGCTGGCAAGTAAGTCACTGGTGACTCACAAACCAAAGCACCTACCAGCAAACCAAGCTACCAGGACTGCTGACTTTTCAGCAGATATAACTCAAAGAGGTCAACATACACTGTTTTAGAACCCGTATCTCATTTTAATTAAGATCAGACACTTCCACCTAGCTTCAACTGTAATTACAGCCAAGCCTCGTAGGGCAGATAACAGCTACTGCTCAACGCGAGGTGTGGCCGGCGGTTCACCCTCCACCCACCCAGGGTACCTCCTGTGCTTCCTCTCGGGCTGTCCCCACGGCCAGGTTCAGGCAGTCACTGCTTCACAGCCAAGCGCTGCCCACCAGGCTCCAAGGCCCAACTCTGCCCTCCTTAGCAAGTCATTTATGTGTCACCCGTGTTACATGGGAAGGGGGTGGGGAAGAGTCCTCTAGCCTGAGCTGTGGTTAGCTCCTGCTCTCCCAATGTGCTGGGGGGGACAGACCTGTCCTGACTGCACAGGGGAAGTGGGATGGGGTGGGGGGGCTTTCTGCAGGGCCTGTGCACTGTTATGATAGGAACTGTTACACCAAAGAAAAAGCTGCCTATGAAACCCGCTCTGTACAGCCCCCAGAACAGAGCCCAAGTTTAAAGCAAGGTAAAGCTGTCACACCTATTTCACAAAGGACACTGCTCAGCTATTTGTACAGCAGCAGCTGAGTTCACTCTCAGCACCAAGACTTTTGAAAGATAACAGCCTTAGATCTTACCTGCTTCCTTAAAACTTCCACCCCAGACTACTCTGTACTGTCACTGAAACAAACCACTAGTGTAAAGTCACAGGGATTTACTGGCTGTATTTGCCTTCACTCCCAGCCTACAAGTGGGAGCAGGAAGCAACTCACTTAGACACTGAGTGCCATCAGGAATTGGCACTACTATTGCTCAATTACAACTTTGATAACGACATGAGAAATCAGACTCAACCTGTGATCAACCCACTTGTTAGATCTCCCAGCAGACCAGTCCTAAGGTGTCAGCTGCCACAGTCACTGACGTGAGCCGGAACAGGGCAAGCTTCATCCCCTCCCTCTCAGCGAGGGCAAGGGAAACACAAACTTCATCCAAGATCACTTAGAAGGGCAGCTTGTCCTTCTTTGTCATCAGTGAAGGAAGTGTGAGTGTGAAGAAGAAATGGCATAGAAGCTTTCCTATAGCACCAGGCTAAGGCTGCTGTAGCTAGAAGAGGGGTGGTCAGGGTGCAAGGTGACACATCACTGAGTACTGAAGGTACTGAGGTAGCGAGCTTCCCTACGCTTAAAAATCACATATCACATTAATACATGGGTCTAGTTACAAAGCAACATAATAGGTCAGGGCCAAGACTAAGACACTTTGTTGCAGACCCAGAGGACTTAGCAGACTTAAGGCTTTTATGAAGCATTTAAGATAATTGTTATCAAAAAGCTTTGGGCATTCTCAGCTGGAAGGTTTTCTTAAAAAAAAAAAAAAATAAAAAAAAATCAATCATCTTCTCTCTCCTGTAGCAGAGCTCCAAGAGTGCTTACTTGGCTAGTGTAGTGCAAAGATGACACTTGTGGATTAGAGGCACTCTCTGATGTCAGGATCCAAGGCCCCTGCCATCTTCATACACACAAAAGCTCATATTAAAAAAAAAAAAAAAAAAAAGAGAGAGAGAGAGAACTTCAAAGACATAGACAAGACAAACACAGATCCTTGTTTTGAACAAAGCTTTGTCAGACCTGCCTGTGAAGAGAGGCACCATTGCTGCTTTGAACAGGCTCCCCAGCCCTGAGTTCCTGCCTTGCACAGGAAGAGAATGCAGAGCCCTTGCCCTCCTTCCACCCTACTCAGAGCACCTGAGACAGTGAGCTTAGCACCCAGTCTGAGCACAGTCATACACACTCTGCTTCCCCAGGCTGGAAAGAGTCATTTGTGGTAATGCACATGTGGTTATGATGTTTAAAATAACTACTGTCTCAAAAAAAAACAAACAAACAAACAAAAAAGACAATTTGTTAGTTCAGCCCACTTCAGAATAAGAAGTTGAACACAGACCAGTCACCCCAGTTTGGTAATACAGGTATCTATTTTATTAAAAAAGTTACAAACAGGTGGACTGTAGGGTTGTCTTACAAAATGACAAGAATGAAGTCTACTGGAAAAAAAACTTTTTACAAAGCATTATAGGTAATTGTTCCATTTTTGCACTTGTTATTCCAGATTTCACCTATCACTGATAAAGATACAGTACATTAGATACATGATGTTAGGTTACATTTTTATTTGTAGAGCCCTACTGCAGTGATTTGAACAACTCCTAAACAGATGCCATAGTAAAGACAATACATATTGCATTTATTATTAGCCTCTTACTCTAATAAGCAACTTCACATGCAATCTATCGAGGAAGCCTAAAATAACTTTTGGTCCCTTTTTCCCCCCAAAGTGTGCTGCAGAAACCATCTCTCGTTTTCCCAGTCCTGTCACTCTAAGCTAGTTCAAGTTTTTTTTTAAGTTGACTTTTTTTTTTCCTTTTTCTTTTTTTTTTCTTTTTTCCTCTTTTTCCTCTTTTTTTTTTTTGTGCTGAGGTCATTGAAAATGAACACTGGTTTGATAACTACCCATAGGAATGAATCACTGATTTACATTAACCAAGTTTTTGCCCCTTAGACAAAGGAAAACTAAGATCTTTATTAATTACTTTTATTTCCTATTACTTCCTTACAACCTACAAACAAAAAAAGATCAACAACCACCACTTAAAAAAAAGAGAAATCTATTTTGAATACAAGGTTTGGTTTAATTCTGATATTAAAGTGCAAACCTAAGTATTAGCCTCAGCCTGTTTATAAAGTTTGTACAAACAGGGGGAAAAATAAAAATTTCAAGTAAAAATTTCAACCCCACGGGGAGAAAAAAAAACAAACCCAACACAAGAAACCATCCGGTGTTTCAATACCCGAGCGGAAAACCCGGTGTGCTCTTCTTTTCAGGATCCCAATTCAACACTGAACGTAGATTCAGGATCTTTATTCCCGCTAACACTAGGAAGTCAGCCTGCATTCTCACCAATAAACCACATTAATGTTGAGATACTGTACCGGTGATCTTTTATTGTTTCAAATGCCATCATCCACAATACAGTTTGTGAGTTTTCAACTGCTTAACCTCATGTATCCATCACTGCTTTTACCGGAGCTTTTCTCCAAGTTAGTTAGCTATTACAGGGAAAGAATGTACATTTCTAGAAGCATGTTCAAATGACTAAAGCTGGGCTCCTAAAAACCTAGAACTTTGGTGCAGTAGGTGAGCTGCAGTTATTAAATTTCTGCCAAAAAAAAAAAAATTACACATTTGAAACCACTGCTAGAAAAAGCTCTCATGTATGCAACACGTTAATAGAACTGAACAAAAAGAGCTCATCTGTTCTTTGTACATTTTCGTTCTGCTCTTTATACCTGTGTTATTGTTAAAGTTTTCAAGTATTCAGAGAAAATGTTGATCAGGTAAACAATAAGGAAGGCAATGGCTGTTTCAAGCACACTTGCAGTTAGTATCACTGAAACCTGGTGCTTTTCCCCTTGTTACACCAACTTGTCTCTAATATTAAACTCGTTCATTGGGAAAAAAAAACAACAACTAAAAAGCAGTTTGTGACAGTGCAAGAAAAACTTTAACAAATATTGCTTTAAAATATTATTCAGAAAGACAAATATTAGGAACTATAAAATGTAAAGTGATCTTATTTGCATTAGATTTACATGTGCAGAGGTCTACTAGATGTCTCGATGTGCCAGGCAAAGCTGAGCTGACTGACCAGGCATGCAGCCTGTTTTGAAGGATACATTATCCCTTTTCAAAGGCATAAAGAAGCTATTTGTAAACAAGCAAGTTTAGAAACTCAGTAGAAGGAAAAGTGTGCTGCCATTTTTCAATGCTACAATAGTCATTTTTGATTCAATGAGTTGAAGAAACCCATGATTGCAAGAAAAGAAACACCAGTGGGAGACTTTACACCCCATTCCAAATACTCCCTGTTGTCAAATCGGATCAGTTACAAACACAGTATCACAGCTGCATTCGCCAAGAAAAGGGATACTACATCCAGACAACAGAGGTGCCTTCAGTATCTTTACATGACACTGTCACACGTAAACAAAAAGTCTCAAAGAATGACCAACTACATTGTAGGAGAAAACTCTGCAAATAGAAATAAGCACTGATGCGAGGTAATATACAGAAGTAACCATTTGTTTAAGGCTCAATTTATTCTCCATTAAACTCTCTTCTTTTAAAAGGCATTGAGTAGGTAATACTGAGTTTAAGTATTTAATAAATACAAGTTCAGAAATTGATTAAAGAAATCAATTAAAATATTAAAAATGAACTCTTGCATATTAGCCATTATATGAACTTAGAAAGCTATAAAAGGACTGATAGATAAAGAACAGATTTTTAAACTTATGGTAAACATGCTAAGCATTCTGATTAAGGTGTGTGGATCCTGGAGGCCACCAACCTTATGCACTTAGATGTATGGCAATGTGCTGTAATAGAGACAGGTTTACCAAGGCTCAGCTCTGCAACCCGGGCTGAAAGTTCTCCAAAGCAGCATCTGTGCAAGTTTCCTCTGAGTTTTATCTGCAATTTAAACAAAATAACTAATGAAAGCCATATTCAATACACAAAGTGAACTCAGCCTCTCCCACAGTGTGGAACAGCTAGTTCCCCCTAGCGAGCTCCAAAGCACTGCTTTACACAGCAGCATTCTTGGAAGTTCTCCTCTAACTCTGGCAATACGAGCAGGTAACAACTCAGGGCTGTGAACTTTGTAACAGCTGCCCCTGTGGGATACTGAATTGCTTCCCAAGACCCGAAACAGGCAGGCAATCTAAATTCTCCTGAATGGAGAGATAGATCCTGTAGGGTTTGCCCTGGTGGAGAAGAGGCACTACATCACCCAATATCTGAAGCAATGGCATTTTGCATAAGTTCTGTGAACAAGCAGATGAGCCAAGTAACTCAGTTTTGACATCCAAGCTCTCAGCATTCAGATTCTCTAAACTGCTACTGAGAAGCCCCCTTTGCACCTACCAGGTCTAGGCAGGGACAGAACTGTGTCACTGCTCTGAGGCACACAAACGTAAGCAGCGTTACCAACGTGCCTGATGCACCTTTGCAGTTCTGATAACTTCCTTGCACTTCACAATATTTATCTGCAGAGATACCCTGAAAGCCTCAAAGTTTTAAGTCTGTAGAAACCTGTCCTTCATACGCACACGCGTGCGCTTCGTTAAAGCTCAGTGTCTGGCTTTTCAGGGATTTTGAGGAGTCTTCTTTATTCTTGAAGTCATTTCTTTGTAGGAGTCAGGGCCTTGTTTCCTACTGTACTATTGCTTTTCAGCTGTTGATTTCCTCTCAATTAACAGTCTGTCATGACAGAGTGCTCTGACATAGCCAGGGCTTCCCTTCTTGCCTAACAACTGGTCAGTCAGCCCCAGCATTCAGGGGCAGTACTCCTGCACTACAGGAGCAAACAGCCAGGTTCTGCTTGCTTGTTTGTATGTTTTCCAACTAACTGTATCCTCACTCAGTCTGGTGAGCACGGGTGTTTCCACACACTGTTGCTGGCCCATGAGTTTTATCCTGGGAGGAAGAGGTGTCCCTGTACCTTCAAACCATCAAATAAACACTTAGCTTTTAATGGGGATGGATTAGACCTGCATAATAGGTGTTTTATCCTTGCTTAGAGCACAGGAGAGGCAACCCATTTACAGTGCATCTCCTCATCCCACTAGACTGAGATCCACCCCAGAACTATAACTAAATCCACTATCCAGTGCTGGGGCCAGTAAAAACAGAGGAAGCAACTAATAGTATCTTCCTCCACGTGCTCCTTGGCATCCCTGTATTTGCAGGTTAAGGACCTCCCAGTTGAGATTTGTCATTTTTCCATTTAACTTGCACTTAGTTACTACAATTAGCACCATATAGTACCTTATCTGGCTTCACTTGCCCATCAGATTTCTCTAGCACTCCCTAGATTCTTCTCTGAGCTGGGAGGAGAGAAGAGGACATTATCCAGTAGGATGTTTGTCTCTGTTGCACAGCCACACAGACCAGAAGACAGTGTACTTTTGGTTTTTATCCCTAGAGAAGAGTACTCTTCCTTCAGCACTTGCTAATGTCAGGTACTCATGAATGGAGGGGACAGAAGTCACCACGCAGCACCAGTATGAAGGTGTTCCCAGTCTGATTCGTGTCCCTACAGAAGTCCTTTAACACACTAGCACTGCAACAGGTGCCACATTTAACAGAAGATTTAACACTGTCATACTGAAAATTCAAGAGAAATTCTCAAGCAAGGAACAGAGAGCAGCTACTGGAAATCTCACATCGCTGATGCAATAATAAGACGACTGAAGACCACTGCAGAAGCAGGAAAGGGGAGGGAACAGGATTTAAGAACACCACACACTTTTGAAAGGAACTATGGGTTATGGTGATTATATAGTTATATTCCATCCTTCATTTCACACAAGGTGGTTGACTGGAACAGTAATTCAAGCAAGTGCTACTCAAGAAATGTCATGAAATAATCTACACATTGTACTTGACAGATATGTTGAGATATCAGTATCAAAACGAGGTAAGTGGTACCTGCTAGTTAAAACTGACACTGAAACAGCCTTGGATAAAGCCAGGCCCAGTATATAATCTACTCCCATCCCTCCCACTGGTTTCTCCATCAGAACTGTAGAGACAAACTCTTTCTATGTAATTCATTCTGAACTAACTGATCCAGATCTCAGGCTCCTCCCACAGACAGACAGGCAACAGACCTCAGAGATGATGAAGATTATGCTAGGACAGAGCCATGGTTCAAGCCTACTTCCTATGCACAGGTTTTCAGACAGACGATTCTACTTCCTCAGTTTCACTGCACCTACAAGGGGTCACTGCTAAAGCAGATGTTTGAGAGGCAGCAATTGTTCCCTGGATCACAGATAAGCAGAAGAATTAGAGCTGATTACAGCTATCACAAGACACCATCAGCAGCTCTCCTACACTAGAGCACATCAGACAGAAATTAGCAGCCAGCAAATGCTTATCATAAAATTAATGAGATCCTACACTTCCTCAATCAAAGAGCACGGATAGTGTGGGAGCCAGGAAGAAGAAAATACCCAGAAAGTGAGAGGCTGAAATGAACAATGGGGAGCAGGACGCCTCTGAACCGGCAGGACGGGTAACAGAAGTTTCAGACATGGTGAGATCTGGGCTGAATAGGAAGCTGCTTAGGAAGGAAAGACTTACTTGTCTGACACAGATGATGAGATTACACTGGGCAGAAGCAGCATCTCCTAGAAGCAAGGAAGTATTTTGCTGCTAGAGGCTTGATGTGACATTATGAGCTAGGCAGAACAAAGGAGAGGAAATCTGTATTACTGAAGTTTAGGATCCTCTATTTAAGAGATCACAAAGACACAACACAGAGGATTCTTCTGAAGCAAGAGCACGGTCTTCTTAGGAAACCCAGAATCTGGGCATAAATTAGGATTCAAAGGAATAGCACATGGCCCTGCCCCCATCTTAATTTTACTTTCAATAGTATTTAAAACCAGAACTAGCCAGGTAACAAAGAAGCCTCCCTTAGAAGTCACTCATTGGGGAAGTATAAATTTCATGGGTAAAAGGGCCTGATCTTGTCAAAGTTGAAGACAGCAACCTGCACAAGATAAACCACGAGTAACCCAGGGCACTGCAGTAACCTTTGGCACGATACTCAAAGTCCAGACCTCCTACTTGTGAGGCTGCCTTAGAACCAGTTGAGACTCTGCATAAGTGACTCGAGACACCAACCTCGTAAAGACTTCATTAAAGCAGCAGCAATTCCTTTGATTTACTCCTTTCTATAACCCTATGAGGCTCTACAACTATTAGGGATTAGTGTACAAGGAAAAACTTCATTTGTATTTTTCTCTGATCCAATACAAGCAGTTTGCTCAATTTTCAGCCAGCAAATCTTGAACTTAAACACACCTCTCAGATGGTGACTGCAGCCTTTCCTTATTTCACAGAATGGGAGAGAAAAACATTGTGTGTTGTCTTTGCTATGACAGCTCCTGGGCCATGAGTATCTAAAATTTTCCATTCACAAAGCCCTCCATAACTTGGGGATTTCACTCTCTGCCCTTGCATTCGGGATTAAAGAGGCTCCATAGTCCAAAGCTTCCAGTAATAACCCATCTTCTCTCTCATCACTCAGACACAAACAGCTCCTTCAACTCAAGCACAAGTTTCTAACATCCGAGAGTCTAAGCCTGAGTCAGTGCAGCAGCCAAGTTCTTTCCAGCGGGGGGGAAAGCAGGAGCTGTATGTTAGGAAGCCATTCTATAGTGTGTTCTTTGCTCTTGAGATTTTATAAGAAAAGCATTTTGCAGACATCCTGGACTAGTCCATGTGGGCTGCAAGCCACACCTCACAACTCTGGGTGGTTCTCCTTTAAACTTATCCCACTGGTAAAGCAGAAATGTACTCTACATTCAGCTATAATTCAGGTAATCCCCATTACTTGAAAACAATTCAGATGCAAACTACAACCAGTACCAAAACCCACAGCTACATCACAAAACATTATTAAGGATAATGTAATGTCAAATACAGTACTGACAGTCAAAATAGGTGCAGATGAGATCATTGTCTCGTTGTAGAATTACTGAGAGCAAATACAATGTTCCCTGACTAACCCTACTGTGAAGTAACACAAGGAGTCCATTTCACCCAAGTCATCATGTGCAACCAAATGCACAAGCTTCCACCTCCTTCGGAGGAAGGCTACACGCAGGTTGGACTACTTAATTTCACACTCCCAGCCACACTTTATCTAGTCAGATAAACAGCATGCTTATGCACCTCAATTAGTTATGACTGTTCCACCAACCTGCTCTGTATGGCCATGATTGAGGTTTTTCTGAATTTCTCTCACTGGACGATGCAAGTTGTACAACACTGATCTTGTTTTTCAGGCAGGGAGGCATAGTTCATTTGCCTGACGATCTCAGCAAACAGTTCATCCACCATCGTTTTGCTCTTGGCTGATGTCTCCATGAAGGGACAGCCCCACTCCTGAGCCAGGGCTCTGCCTTCTGCAGATAAGACCTCCCTCTCCGACTCCAGATCCACTTTATTCCCCACTAGGATCAGAGGAACTTTCTCGTATCTCTTCACCCGGACAATCTGGTCCCTCATAGGCTTGATGTCCTGATCAAACAATCCAATGGGTTAGTACACATAAGCAGTCACACGGAATTGCAATATAATCACTACAGAGGTACATTTTAGCATCTCTCACACCAAACTGAACGTTCAAAATACGTCGGACGTCTCCTAAAATTCACGCAGATCTGGAACTCAGAGAAAGTTCACTGCCCATCTCTAGTAGAAGTTATTTTTTCCTCATATATAAACGTACACACGATGTATAAACATGTAGGCGTGTACACCAAGCAGCTACTGTACTCTGAGGACTATGACTTCTGGTTCAGCTAGAGGAAGATACAGTATAGCCATTCTGAAAATGGGTTCCAGTCTTCTGAAGAAGCAGTCTCAAGTCTAACAACCTGTACCATTAGCAGCAGCATGCCACTACACAATCATTTAGGAAGCCTGTGTTTGGTTTACAGCTTGAAAAAGCTAGTAATTTAAATGAAGTCCTCTCACTTCTGGAATACTTAGAATAATTCATTGTGAACACATTTAATCACCTGTAAGTAACCAAATTAGATGCTGTAAAGAGATTTTATTACCTAGAGATGCATTTATTCAAGCCTGAGCTAACATGGGGAGTTTATGCTTGAAAGTCTGAGTCAGCCTCCTCTGTCCCCTGAATGTTTTCAGTTACTGTCAGTACTACCAAGGCCCACAAATTCTTGCATGGTTCCGAGACAAAGCAATTTAAGTGTTTGAAGTTACCACTGTGAAAAAGACGTGTAGAGAGTAGTTTAAACCTACAGGCTTCAGAGTAAACATGCTACAAACAGACCAGAAACATTAAATGTTAACAAGGTGGATTACTGACTGTACGTCCATTCCTTGACTAACGTGGACTCACTGGTCCCCAAAACAAACAAGAACGAGGAGAGAAGCATCCCAATGTCACTGCTGCTGTTTTCCAAACAAAGCATGTCTTCAGCTGGTACTCGGGCTATTTTTGAGGCCTTTGCTGCGATAAGGTTTAGCCTTCAGCAGAAGCAAGCACACCACTTCGGCCCGCGGGGGTGGGCAAGGTTCTGCCAAGCAGAGAGAATACACTGAAGCCAACGCAGCAGTTGCAAATCCCTGCATGTAGTGCTGCTAAATCCACTCATTCCCCACAAATAAAGCTTCATTTCTAGAGTTACTGGCTGAGATATTTCCTTTTTGCTTTGTTTTTGAGGTGTTTTTTTTTCATGGGGGGAGTGCTTGTTGTTTTGTTTGGGGTTTTGTTGGTTTTTTTTTTATACTTTTAAAAGTAATAATGAAATCCAGACAGACAAATGATGGTATATGGCTTGCTTCTCCTCTCTGGTACACCACCTATGCTGTGAAAGCACCGAGTTTATGCTGAACTGGAGTATACTTTGGGGGGGGGAAGGGAGCAAAAAACAGCACCTTACTTAAAGTTACAATGGCAGAACAAAAAGACTCTCTTCAAGAGCAACTGAAGAAATAGACTTTTTAAGGAGGAGGGAAACGAAAACAAACAGAAAAGGAAAAAAAGAAAGTCTCGATTTTATTATGGAGTGATTTCTTCAAAAAAGGGGATTGCCAAAAGATTTCTGTTAGGGAAGTGGGAGCGGGTCATTGTTCTCCAGCACTGCACAGGATTTAACAATGGTGGCACCCTGATAAGTACCTGCAAAGCAAGCAGTTTTCCATCAAGAAACAGGGCTGGTAAATGCACTTTCAAACAAGGTATTTCAACTTTTGCCCCTTCGGAGATAAAGGGTTTATATGCACACACGGCTAACCCTAAAACTTCCACCTCGGCCCAGCGCTTTCCCCAGGGCGTCCGAAGAGGGGGACGCCCGGGAGCAGCCGCCTCCCCGCCCCACCGAGCTGCCGCCCCCGCCCAGGGCCCGGGCGAGGTTACCTGGAAGGACTGCTGGTTGACCAGGCTGTAGACGAGGATGAAGCCCTGGCCGTTTTTGATGTAGAGATCACGCATAGAGGCGAACTGCTCAGTACCCGCCGTGTCCAGGATCTCCAGCACCGAGGGGGACGAGTCCACCTCGATCTCCTTACGGTAGAAGTCCTCGATGGTGGGGTCGTACTTCTCGATGAAGGTCCCGGTGACGAACTGCACCGTCAGGGCGGACTTCCCCACCCCCCCGCTGCCCAGCACCACCACCTTGTACTCCCGCATCGGGCCCCGCAGCCGCTCACCGCTCCCCCGCCGGGCCCGCCGCCGCCGCGGCCCGGGCCTAGGGCAGGCGGCAGCGCGGCCCTCGCATAGCCCCGGCCCGTCTGAGGAGAAGGGCGAGGCCCCGCTGCTCCCGCGCCGTCCTGAGGAGAAGAGAGAGCCGTTAGGGCCCGGTCCGGCTGGGCCCCACCGCTACCGCCGCCCCGCTCCTTACCGTCGCGCCTCACTCCATCCCGCCGCGCCTCAGCCACGGGAACCGCCCGGCAGCGGCCGCCCCCGCCCGGAAGGGTTATGCTGCGGCACCCGGAGGCGCGCCCCTCCCCGCCCCTCTCCCCGGCCACTTCCGGCACGGCGCTCCGGCAGCGCGAGCTGGGCACGCCCCGCGGCGTGCTTGCGTCACCTGCCGCGCAAACGGCGCCCGGACGTTTAACGCGGTGACACGCGCAGCGGGGGGCCGGGCCTGAAGGCGGCTTGCTGGGAGCGGGGGGGCGAATGTGCGAGTCGCACCGGGGGCGGAGCGGGGGGGTGGGGGCGCAGGCCCAGCGGGCAGCGGCGCAGGGGCGGGCGGTCACATGCTCCTGCTCGGCGTCCCCTTGCCCCGGGGGGTCCGGGCGTCCCCGCGGGCTGAGCGCTGGCCCTGTACCTGTCGGGCCCGGTTCGGCCGCGAGGCCGAGCTGCTCCGGGGCTCCGGCGCCTTATGGGGCCCTTCCAGCATGTAAATCGTTCTTACTGACGGCGAAAGTGCCGTTCAAAGGCAGTTTCCTCAAGCAGCACGTTGTCCACCTCCCGCCCGGCACTCGCGGGCTCGGGGAACCTCCGGGACGGGACTGCCGGGTTCGCTCGGGAGAGGCGGGGAAGGCGGCGGGGGGCGCGGGCAGAGCCCGGCGGGCAAGGCGAGGGGCGAGAACGCTCCGTCGGCGGGATGTCAGGCGCCCGAGAGCGTGCTGCAGATAAGGCGACCTTACAGAAGATGGCCCCTCTGCTGACACCTCCCCGCACCCGCCCGGCCGCAGCGAAGAGCCCCCCCCGGTCGCGGCGGTTGCCGGCCACGCGCTTCCGCAGGGGCTTTGCTCTTGGGTCCCGGTTCCTTTCCCCCGGGGCCCTTTGCACGAGAGGCTCCCTCAGCCGGCAATAACTCTTCCAAACCAGACTGGTGCCTGTGGTGGCTCCGGGCCGGCGGTGGCTTGTTCGGCTCCATCGCTGCTGCTGCCCGACGGCAGGGGTCAGCAAGGGACCGGGCACGGGAGCGGGAGCTGCCGGGGGGACGGGAGCGGGAGCTGCCGGGGTGACTGCCGGTCGGGCGGCGGGTGCCGGGTGCCGTGCTCGGCGTCGCAGCCCGCCCGGAGCCCCCGGCACTTTGGAATTAGCCCCGGCGTTTCCCCCGTCAATGAATTTCCCCCGTTGTTAAGAAGAAGTAACAAAAGCAAGTCAAAAGAATGTCTTCTCTCGAAAATAAAACCTCTCGGTCACTTCAGACCTGACTCGGTCGTTTGCTGGAAGCGTTTCCACTCGGAGGAGAAGCTGCCCTCTGATAGGAACAAATGTAGCTCTGGACACTCAGGCTGCCGCTTCTCGCGCCCTGCAGAAGTTCAACAGAGGTGTTAGATGCAGGATTTGTCCCTTTCCTCTGTGCATCACCTGTTTGTTTGATTGTCCTGTTTGACAGCCGGAGGCAGCCGCTGTGCTCTGTGCGTGCTGCGTCC